>AWOL01S0039374.1:4427-29840 GCA_000715115.1 Nicotiana otophora | reverse complement strand
GGGGGGGGGGGGGGGGGGGGCAGTGGTCTGTGCAAAATTCGTGGCCTACTCCGTGGTCCAGTCCGTGGCCGCGGATATCGATCTCTAGCAAATTTTTGTCTTTTTTGCACTTTTTCCTATCTCGAGGTTAATTTCGTCCCCCGAATCCTTCCGATGCGCATAATTTTATCCCTGTACATTAATAGCTGGGTCAATGCTATTCAAAATTAATTACAAAAGCAAGAGTAAAGAAAAATAATGGGTTGCCTCCCAAAAAGCGCCTGAGTTAATGTGGCAGCACGACGATTTATAACAAACCATGGGTTGCCTCTGAGGAAGCGCCTGATTTAACGTCGCGGCACGATGCAGGCTTTCATTATTACTCTTCACTCGT
Organism: Nicotiana otophora; assembly: GCA_000715115.1. NCBI lineage: Eukaryota > Viridiplantae > Streptophyta > Magnoliopsida > Solanales > Solanaceae > Nicotiana > Nicotiana otophora. The sequence continues at coordinate 29,467 of AWOL01S0039374.1, read as the reverse complement.
GTATTGAGGCTCTTCCAAAGATATCACCACTCTATCCCCCTTTTCTTCGACCATTCCAAGGTAATGTTTCAACCTTTGCCCATTCACCGTGAACTTATTTGTCCCATCTTCGGATTCAATTTCTACAGCTCCACTTGAAAACACTTGCACCAATATGAAGGGTCCTGACCATCGGGACTTCAACTTACCCGGAAACAATCTCAATCTCGAGTTGTATAACAACACTAGATCTCCGAGTTTGAAATTTTGATCTAGAATGTGCTTATCATGCATCATTTTTATCCTTTCTTTGTACAATCTTGCATTCTCAAATGCATGGAACCTGAATTCCTCAAGTTCATGTAACTGAGTGACTCTACTGGTGCTTGCGGTCTCCATATCCAAATTCAACTGCCGCAGTGCCCAAATGGCTTTATGTTCGAGCTTTACCGGAAGATGGCATACTTTTCCAAATACCAACTTGTATGGTGACATAGCAATTGGAGTTTTGAATGCTGTGCGGTATGCCCATAATGCATCATCCAGCTTCTTTGCCCAATCAGTCCTTATCGCATTCACTATCTTGGTCAGGACACTTTTGATTTCCCTATTAGACACTTCAACTTGCCCGCTCTTATGTGGGTGGTAAGGTGTGGCTACTTTATGGCGAACTCCATACTTTTCCAACAGCCGTGCGAACGCTCTATTGCAAAAATGGGTTCCGCCATCACTGATTATAGCTCTCGGGGTGCCAAAATGTGTGAAGATGTTTTTATTTAGGAAGTATGTCACCCCTTTTGCATCATTGGTTGGGAGAGCCACCGCTTCGACCCATTTGGAGACATAGTCATCTGCCACAAATATGTATTTGTTACCACACGAGCTGATGAAAAGCCCCATAAAGTCAATCCCCCACATGTCAAAAACCTCCACCTCTTGAATTGTGGTCATCGGCATCTCGTGACGTCGAGATACGTTTCCTTTATTTTGGCACTCATCGCAACTCTTTACCGAAGCATGGGCATCCTTGAACAGAGTTTGCCAATACAACCCCGATTCCAACACTTTTGCTTCTGTCTGGATTCATCCAAAGTGTCCACCATATGGTGAGGCATGGTAAGCCTGTAAAATTAAAGGTTGATCTTTCTCAGGGATACACCTCCGGATCGTGTTATATACACATATTCTAAAATGTAGAGGTTCATCCCAATAATAAGATAGACAATCACGAAAGAACTTTTTCTTTTGAATTGAAGAGAGTTCATACGGTACAATACCGCTTGCTAAATAGTTAGCAATAACAGCATACCATGGCAACTCCTACATTGTCACAACGAGTAACTGTTCATCCGGGAATGTCTATGCTATATCTTCAACCTCCATCTTCTTTTCAGCTCTTTCCAACCTTGAGAGGTGGTCTACAACTTGATTGTCCGTCCCTTTTCTTTCACAGATTTCCAGATCGAATTCTTGTAGCAAAAGAACCCAACGGATTAAGCGCGGCTTTGACTCCTTCTTTGCTATCAAGTACCTAATTTCTGCCTGGTCAGTATAAGCAATAACTTTTGAACCAATTAAGTACGACCTGAATTTGTCGAAGGCAAACACTACAACCAACATTTCCTTTTCCATTACGATGTAATTGTGTTGTGCACCGCTGAGCGTCCTGCTTGCATAGTAAATTGGGTGCATCATCTTGTCTTTTCGCTGCCCCAAGACTGCTCCTATAGCATAATCACTGGCGTTGCATATGAGCTCGAACGGTTGCTCCTAGTTGGGTGTAACATTGATGGGTGCAGTCATCACTTTCTTTTTCAACTCCTCAAATTCCAACCTACAATCATTAGAAAACACAAAGGGCTGATCCTTTTCAAGAAGTTTACATAAAGGGTTAACAATCTTGTACACATCTTTTATAAATAGCCTGTAGAACCCGGCGTGCCCAAGCAAACTTCTCACTACCTTGACCGCTGTGGGCGGTGGAAATTTCTCAATCATATCAACCTTAGCATGGTCGACCTCAATTACCTTACTGAACACTCGATGCCCCGAGATTGTTCCCAATTCAGCACCGAATTTGTCTCCACGCATCTTTTGAGCACTCTTCATATATTGTGAAGACAATCTTCGAATGAATCCCCCACCATGGAGAAATCATCCATAAACACCTCCATAATGTCTTCAACCATATCCGTGAAAATGGCTAACATGCACCGATGGGATGTAGTCGGCGCATTGCAAAGTCCAAAAGGCATTCTCCGAAAGGCAAAGATGCCATACAGACAAGTGAAGGATGTTTTCTCTCTGTCTTCAGGGGCTATTGAGATTTGGTTGTACCCCGAATATCCATCCAAGAAATAGAAGTGAGACCGCCCAGCTAACCTGTCCAACATTTAGTCAATGAAAGGCAAGGGGAAATGGTCCTTCCGAGTGGCTGTGTTCCATTTCCGATAGTCCAGGCAAATCCGCCACCCCGTGACTGTACGAGTCAAGATCAACTCATTATTCTAATTTTGTACGACCGTCATTCCTCCCTTTTTTGGCACACACTGAACAGGGCTGACCCAGTTGTTGTCAGAGATGGGGAAGATTATACCCGCATCCAGCCATTTGATCAGTTCCTTATTCACCACCTTTTTCATATTCGGGTTCAGCCGTCATTGATGCTCTCTGGAAGGTTTGTGACCCTCTTCCAAGAGAATCTTGTGCATACAAAAGGCTAGGTTGATACCCTTTATGTCTGCCATGGTCCACCCAGTGGAAGTCTTACATTCTTGTAACATCTGCAAGAGTTGCTCTACCTGCACAGCTAGCACACCAGATGATATAATAACAGGAAAAGTAGATTTAGTCCCTAAGAAAGTGTAACTTAGGTGAGCTGGAAGTGGTTTCAGGTCCGACAGTGGAGGATCCCCTATTGATGGTTTTCCAGGTGGTGTTGCTCATTCTTCTAAGCGTAGCGGATAGAACTGAGTTTCCCTTTTCCAGAACCCTTGACTCTCGAGAGCCATGACCCACTCCACCAGCTTTTCACCATCCATCTCTTCCAAATTCATCAAACAGGCATCTGGCGGATCCTTGACATTAAGGGTCTCATCCTCCTCTTGCAGTATCACATCCACGGCCTCCACTAGTGAGCAATTTGCAATTCACCGGGTCTCCTCATGGATTGTTGAACGTTGAATATTTTGTCTTCATTGTTCAACCTCATATTCAACTCTCAAGTCTCACAATCAATCAATGCTCTCCTAGTGGCTAAGAACGACCTTCCTAGAATGATGGGTATCATTTCATCTACTTGACAGTCAAGAATAACGAAGTCTGCAGGGAATACAAACTTCCCCACTTGAACAAGCACATCATCAAGAATTTCTGTCGGTCTTTTGACTGTGCGATCAGCGAATTGCAAGAATATTGAGGTTGGTGTAGCTCTTCCAATGCCCAGTTTTGTAAAGATTGCCAAGGGTATCAAGTTTATACTGGACCCTAAGTCACACAATGCTTTAGCAAAAGCATAACTCCCAATGGTGCATGGGATAGTGAAATTACCCGGATCAGACATTTTTTGAGCCATGGGTCTTATCATTACCGCACTGCAGGTCTGTGTTAGAGTTACAGTGGACAGGTCCTGGAAGTAAACTTTTCGCGATATCAAGTCCTTCAACATTTTTGCATACCGTGGCATTTCCCTCAAAGCATCTATCAGTGGAATATTCAATTGAATTTGTTGAAGCATTTCCATGAATTTCCTGTATTGATCATCTTTCTTTTTCTTTGCCAATCTCTGAGAGAATGGTGCAGGAGTCAACCTCTGCCCATTGCTTGGTGTCTTTTCTTCGTTGGAAGCTTTTTCTACCACCTGTTGTGAGAGTTGTTCACCTTCCTTCTCCTAACCCTTGTCAACCTGTGTTTGTTCAATTATAACCTCGGTGAGCTCTGCTGACTCATCTACCATTAGCTGATTTGGGTTCTGTTCCTTTGGGTTAATATTTGTATCTGCAGGCAATGTTCCTTGTGGGCGATTGTTCAAGGCCATAGACAGCTGTCCCAATTGAGTTTCAATGCCTTTGATTGCCGAATCATGTGCTGCTAACGTTTCTTGCATCTTACCATTTGCCCCAATGAGTTGTTGCAGCATGCCCCTGATTTCTAACATGTTGATGTCCTGCTGCTGATGAGGTGGTTGGTAGGCCAACTTTTGCTGCTGATTATAGCCCTGTTGCCTTTGATAAACCACGACTTGGCCTTGTGGTCATGAGCTTCCTGGATTAGGGTTGTCTTGTGGTTGGTTTGGTCTGTACTACTGGTTTGGTGCTGGTCCCCATTGCTGCCCACCTTGACTCCGACCTTCGCAATTGTTGACATAATTCATGTCCTCTCTGAAGCCCTGGTTGTCATTCTCTCCACTCCACGAGCATACATATGACTGGTTTATACAAGGAGTGCACAAGCTTCCATTTGTTGTATCAACAATGTGCACTTGCTTTGTACCCATCTCATCAATTTTCTTTGTCAGTAAGCTCATCTGGGTCATGAGAGTGGCTATGTTCTCTGCATTGGAATTGTTTGGGTCAACAGTGTTACACCCCATGTTTTTGTACGTGGAAGTACGCCATAAGTAAAATGATATAAGCTCAGAAATAAGATGTTACATCCCGCATTTTTTCGTACATTAAAATTTCGTCGAAGTTTGGCAATTTGGGATAAAATACGGTCCGAGCTAAAATACATGGTATTTATGGACTAGTACCATACAAGGTACAACATGGCCATGATACTAAAGTGTATACGGTATGTTAAAAATAAGTAGTATTTTAAGTAATTTGGGATAATTCTTAATTATGTGGGTAATTGGTTAATTATTGGATAGTGGAAAATTATCAAATTAATCATAAGATTAGTGACTAAATAATGATGATTGTGGATACAGCTTGAACTACAAAAAATTAACGTGGCAGCCCATTAATCTAACATGGTGACTCTTATATAATACTTGAAAGGTGGAAAACCTTTAGTAGATTATGTGACATTACTCATCAAATAAGGGGGCCACACCCACTATAAAAGCATTCCTACACCAGTGCTATATTTCATTTCCTAATATCAAAAGATCAAGAACAAAAGAGTGGCTGATTGATATGAATCCTTCAAAGAGCAAAATAACTCCGTACATCATTAAAGAGAATGGAAAATATTTGCATTACGGTGATGACTCCACAGAGAGCTATTGCAACGTGAATTACAAAGCTTTACAAAGAATTCATGTGAACCTTAACAAAGCTATTGCAACGTGAATTACAAACTCTAAGGCAGCACGGTACAATCTTTCTCAAGAATGTCATACGGATTTTCCCCTACTTCGATCCACCGTTACGTGTTTTCATAAAGGAGAATCGGTTCAGGTATGTTAAGGCTATCCATTATTTCTTTTGGCATGATCAATACGATACAAACGAAATGAGCAAATGCACAATTTCCATAAATGACTCTATTCATAGAAATATTAGGGGTGTCTATATTCTTGATTCCCCATGTGAATTATTATTATTATATATTTTGTTCATGGGTCTCAGAAAAATACGTATTTGATAAAATTTATCCGACAGGCATATTAGTTTTATGACATTCCGAGAAAATCTTATTAATGTATTTCTTATGCATTTCATGCATTTATACATGTACATTGACCCATGACCATATGGTGTTATATACGCGTATAGTATGCACTCCATCAGCAGATGGCACCTATCGTGGCTAATGAACGGGAAGATATATATATATATATATATATATATATATCAAAATCAAAAGGTGATATTCAAGATCATATGGGTTGTATGGGATTCCATTATGCGTGGGCACTAAAATAAGCTAAGTATGCACACAACAAGGAGGCAGAACGACCAGGAAAAGCAATTACTTGCATTTAAAGAAAGTTGAGAAGGAATGAAAGGAATTATTTGATCAATGATCCAGAGATAATTACATAATGAATGTACCTAAGATTTTGGAGTATTATCCATGCGGCATATATGTTGAAAATCATACAGCCGTAGAAGATTCCGGTATAGGTTGAAAGAAAGAATGAGCCCAGGTCATAGACAAAATATTGAATTGTTATAAGATTGTATCATAGATATTCCATAGCGTGCATGAAGGGTTAAAGTAATAACCACCGCCATGAGCCACAGATTGGAAGATAGCTTAAGCCTACATAAAGTTTGATCAGAAGGAAGAGGAAACTAAAGAGTTACAACAACGAAGTAAATCAGGAGTCTGATTATTGGACCTCAAAAAATTATAGAAGTTGAGCTTGAGAACATGGCAGAATCACACTTAATATCAGACGTGCAAGGGAGATAATGCAAAAACCATATTCTATAATGGCTCTATAAGGAAGCCAGTTAGAAGAAGTACCAACCTTATAAGAAGTCGGTATGAAGCTCTCACCGGATTGTGTATGCACCAAAGGTGCAAGTATTATAATAGAGCTTCAAGTTGTGGATGTGAATTATACCGAAATCGAAGGGAGGTCATGAAAGAAATAGAAGATATGATGCAGGATTTTAAGGTAAGTAAGTTAAAGGTAAACAACGTATGAGATACTCAGGTGCAAAAGGTTGTGAATAATCTATAACTTCAGATAGAAGGCTAGAAGTGCTGGGATTCAGTATCCAGGAATGATAGTGGCATAGTTAGTGCCATATATTCCAACCTATGATTTCTAGGCATTGAGAAATCTAGTTAAAAGAGTAAAGAAGAGTTAGAAACGATGCGATGTCTCGTTTGATGTTCCACAAAGACACAAGGAAATCTATGGTGCAAGCAAGTTGAAGGAAGGTTGCGAGTAGTGTAAATGGATATGTGTAAATTGCTTGATAAAGTATGGTACAACGACAAGGTTTTAGAAAGACAAGAGTAAGGATAAGAAAAGGGCAAGTGAGAAGGTGACGAAAATGGATAAGTCTGCGGGATTAAACCCATGAAACCAAGAGAATTTATGGTTTCTCTAAGTTATAGAAAGTTCAGTATAGCCGGAATGAACTCAAAGGAGTCTAATACTAATATCGTTTAGATAACGGATGACGTTTGGGCCTTCGATTGAGTAATAACTTGAAGAGGATTTCAAGAATTGTACGGGATTAAAATACCCATGTAAGGTGAGTCACATTGGGATGCTAACAAATATGGTTATGGAAGTATAGTATCGCCCCTAGGTGGATCAATCCAATGACTCAAGATGTCCCTGATGAGACATGAGCCCTAGCAGCAGTGTTACATAAGAGATCAAGTCATCAGTGGTAGATGATAGATCAATATTAAGGTGAATCAACAGTGGACAAACAAAAGTCACAAGGTATGTGGTGAGATTAGGCCATCATTCTTAAGATGAACAAGTAACGAGGAGGCATTGAAGGACTTAGATTTATACATATGGGATAAGTAACGAAAGTAACTTGGACTTCGGTAGCAGACCTCAGTAACAATGAATCGAAGTAAGAGTAATGGTATAATAAGACCTACCTAGATGCAGTAAAATCATACGAACGGATAAGCGGATCTATGAAATAAGGTATAACAATATTCGTAAGTTCTACAAAGTACCGAGCGAAGAACTTTAGTATACCTACAGATGCCCAGAGGGACATTTTATCAAGCTCTATATATGTTTACAAAGTGAGGCCTAGAGATCGGCAAAAGGCTTGAGGAAAAAGGAGAGAAGAGTCGCATAGGCACATTTATAAGGTTAGAGTCATACAGGATGCATGACAAAAGGTAGCAATAGTTTCGAGATTGGAAGGATTTCGACCACAAGTCATGGTGAGAGGCAGAGGCCTAAAGGAGGGAATACCGTGGACATTGGATTTATTCAAAGAACAATTGCCTAGATGGCAAGGAGAGTATTAAAGTATTCATAAGAGCTAGCCAGTCATAAGAACGATAAGTGCATCAGTCAACATTCGAGGACGAATGTTCCAAAGAGGGAATAATGTTACACCCCATGTTTTCGTACGTGGAAGTACTCCATATGTAAATTGATATAAGCTCGAAAATGAGATGTTACATCCCGCATTTTTTTCGTATGTTAAAATTTAGAAGTTTGGCAATTTGGGATAAAATACAGTCCTAGCTAAAATACCCTGTATTTTTGGACTAGTACCATACAAGGTACCACATGGCCATGATAGTAAAGTGTATAAGGTATATTAAAAATAAGTAGTATTTTAAGTAATTTGGGATAATTCTTAATTATGTGGGTAATTGGTTAATTATTGGATAGTGGAAAATTATCAAATTAGTCATAATATTAGTGACTAAATAATGGTGATTGTGGATAAAGCTCGAACTACAAAAATAAACGTGGAAATCCATTAATCTAACATGGTGACTCTTATATAATACTTGAAAGGTGGAAAAACTTTAGTAGATTATGTGATATTACTCATCAAATAAGTGGGCCACACCCACTATAAAAGCTTTCCCACACTATTGTTATATTTCATTTCCTAATATCAAAAGATCAAAAACAAAAGAGTGGCTGGTCGAAATGAATCCTTCAAAGAGAAAATAACTCCTTACATCATTAAAGAGAATGGAAAATGTTTGCATTAAGGTGATGACTCCACAGAGAGATATTGCAACGCGAATTACAAAGCTTTACAAAGAATTCATGTGAACCTTTACAAAGCTATTGCTACGTGAATTACAAACTCTAAGGGAGCACGGTACGATTTTTCTCAAGAATGTGATGCGGATTTTCCCCGACTTCGATCCACCGTTATGTGTTTTCGCAAAAGAGAATCGGTTCAGGTATGTTACGGCTATCCCTTATTTCTTCTGGCATGATCAATACGATACAAACGAAACGAGAAAGTTCACAATTTCCATAAATGACTCGATTCATAGAAATATTAGGGGTGTCTATATTCTTGATTTCCCATGTGAATTATTATTATATCTTCTTTTCATGTGTCTCAGAAAAAAACGTATTTGATAAAATTTATCCGACATGCTTATTATTTTTATGACATTTCGAGAAAACCTTATTAATGTATTTCTTATGAATTTCATGCATTTATACATGTACATTGACCCATGACCAGATGGCATTATATACGCGTATAGTATATGTATATGGGATATGGGAAAAAGGTTATGGCATTATATACACACCACCGCCTGATCAACTGGTATACGTTGATGATTTTCCCACAGTGGCCGAAATGATATGATGGGATGCCCTCAGAGGCTTGATGATGTTGTGAACGCATATACCAATGCATGGTATGATATTTATACGCATATGCATGACATTATAAAAACGAAATGATTCACAGCGTTATGCAAACGTATATGTCGAGTCTTTTACTCTATGTTTCTCTCATGTCTATTATTTACAAATTTTCATTCCTTACATACTTGGTACATTATTTGTACTGATGTCCCTTTTGCCTGGGGATGCTGCGTTTCATTCCTGCAGGTCTCGATAGACAGGTCGATAATCCTGTAAGTAGGCGATCAACTCAGCAGAAGATGTTGGTGCACTCCATTTGTTCCGGAGTTGCTTATATGGTCCGTATGATTAGGACATGTACTGATTAGTATGGCGGGGCCATGTCCCGACCTTTATGACATTTATTTGCTCTTAAAGGCTTGTAGACATATGTCATGTACGTGAAAGATTGTACGTCCTTTTCGGCCTATGTTTTGAGTTTATAAATGATCATGTTGGCCTATTAGGCCCGTATATCACGTGAATATGATGAAGTATAAGATACGTTACATTAGTACTCGATTGAGTAAGGTACCGGGTGCCCGTCACGGCCCATTAGTTTGGGTTGTGACAAAGAGCAACAGAATGCACTATTGGTGTAAGTGTCGTACCTCTAGTCACCCAGCCTGAATTTTGAGCCATCTTGTAGAGAAGAATCTTGCACTTTGTGAATGTTTTGCTCAAAAATGCACCCCTAGTTGAAGCATCTACATTGGCCTTCAAACTGTCTGCCAAACCCATGTAGAATCTCTGTCCCAGCATCTGATCTGGAATGCCATGGTGTGGACACTTCACTAGCATACCCTTAAACCTCTCCCAGGTTTCTTGCAAGGCCTCAGTCGGTTTCTACCTGAACTGCAAAGGAGTTTATTGGGAGAGAATTCAGCCAAGTTTACATATACATGACATCTTTCTACAAGCCTCTAAGAATACATATTTGTCATAAAGATCGGGACAGAGCCCCGCCATACCAAACAATACACATCTAAATCATATAGACCAAACAAGCAACTCCGGAGCAAATGGAGTGCACCAATATCTTCTGCTGAGCTGATCGCCTACTTGGAGGACTCTTGACCTGTCTATCGAGACCTGCGGGCATGAAACGCAGCGTCCCCAGGCAAAAGGCTTGACATGATAGAAGGTATAGAGTAAAAGACTCGACATGTACGTCTGTATAACTCTGTGAATCATTTCATTTTTAGAATGTCATGCATATGCTTATAAATGTCATACAAGGCATATGTATATGTGTTCATAACATCACTGAGACTTTTAGGGCATCCCATCATATCATCTCAGCCACTATGGGAAAATCATCAATGTATACCAACTGATCAGGTGGTGGTGCGTNTCGAAATGAATCCTTCAAAGAGCAAAATAACTCCCTACATCATTAAAGAGAATGGAAAATGTATGCATTAAGGTGATGACTCCATAGAGAGCTATTGCAACGAGAATTACAAAGCTTTACAAAGAATTCATGTGAATCTTTACAAAGCTATTACAACGTGAGTTACAAACTCTAAGGGAGCACGGTACAATCTTTCTCAAGAATGTGATGGGGATTTTCCCCTACTTCGATCCACCGCTATGTATTTTCTCAAAAGCGAATCGGTTCAGGTATGTTAAGGTAATCCCTTATTTCTTTTGGCATGATCAATACGATATAAATGAAACGAGCAAATGCACAATTTCCATAAATGACTCTGTTCATAGAAATATTAGGGGTGTCTATATTTTTGATTCCCCATGTGAATTATTATTATGTCTTCTGTTCATGGGTCTTAGAAAAACACGTATTGGATAAAATTTATCCGACAGGCATATTTTTTATGCCATTTCGAGAAAATCTTATTAACGTATTTCTTATGCATTTCATGCATTTATACATGTACATTGACCCATGACTTGATGGCGTTATATACGCGTATAGTTTATGTATATGGGATATGGGAAAAGGTTATAGCATTATATACGCACCACCACCTGATCAATTGGTATATGTTGATGATTTGCCCACAATGGCCAAAATGATATGATGGGATACCCTCAGAGGCTTGATGATGTTATGAACACATATACCAATGTATGGTATGATATTTATACGCATATGCATGACATTATAAAAACAAAATGATTCACAGAGTTATGTAGACGTACATGTCGAGTCTTTTCTTCTGTGTTTCTCTCATGTCTATTATTTACTAATTTTCATTCCTTACATACTCAGTACATTATTTGTACTGATGTCCCTTTTGCCTGGGGACGCTGCGTTTCATGCTCGCAGGTCTCGATAGACAGGTCGAGAATCCTCTAAGTAGGCGATCAACTCAGCAGAAGATGTTGGTGCACACAATCTTGCACTTTGTGAACGTTTTGCTCACAAATGCACCCCTAGTTGAAGCATCTACATTGGCCTTCAAACTGTCTGCCAAACCCATGTAGAATCTCTGTCCCAGCATCTGATCTGGAATGCCATGGTGTGGACACTTCACTAGCATACCCTTAAACCTCTCCCAGGTTTCTTGCAAGGCCTCAGTCGGTTTCTACCTGAACTGCAAAGGAGTTTATTGGGAGAGAATTCAGCCAAGTTTACATATACATGACATCTTTCTACAAGCCTCTAAGAATACATATTTGTCATAAAGATCGGGACAGAGCCCCGCCATACCAAACAATACACATCTAAATCATATAGACCAAACAAGCAACTCCGGAGCAAATGGAGTGCACCAATATCTTCTGCTGAGCTGATCGCCTACTTGGAGGACTCTTGACCTGTCTATCGAGACCTGCGGGCATGAAACGCAGCGTCCCCAGGCAAAAGGCTTGACATGATAGAAGGTATAGAGTAAAAGACTCGACATGTACGTCTGTATAACTCTGTGAATCATTTCATTTTTAGAATGTCATGCATATGCTTATAAATGTCATACAAGGCATATGTATATGTGTTCATAACATCACTGAGACTTTTAGGGCATCCCATCATATCATCTCAGCCACTATGGGAAAATCATCAATGTATACCAACTGATCAGGTGGTGGTGCGTATATAATGCAGTAACAGTTTTTCATATCCAATATATATATATATATATATATATATATATTTATATATATACACACATTTATATGCGTATATAATGTCGTATGGTCATGGGTCAATGTACATGTATAAATGAATGCAATGCATGAGAAATACATCAATAAAATCTCTCGGAATGTTAAAAGACCATTATGCCTCTGATTAATATCATGAAGTAAACTTTTTCAACTTACGTATTTTTCTGAGGCCCATGAACAGACGATAGAATAATTAGACATATGGGAATTCAAGAACATAGGCATCTCTAATACTTCTATGAATAGAGTTATTTATGAAAGTCGTGCATTTGCTCATTTCGTTCGTGTCGTATAGATCATGCCAAAAAAGAAAGAAGGGATAGCCTTAACATACCTGAACCGATTCTCTTAGAATTTGCAATTCACGCTTTACAGAATCAACAACCCACGTTATCTAATTTTGGTATGGAATTGTTTTTCTCTGTGAAGAATTCACGTCCAGCCACTCTCGATAAGAGATTCTCTTTGATTTTTAATGCACACATGAATTCATTTGAAGAAACTCACGTTAATCCTTTAGAAACTCACATTTAAGTCTTTAAAGACTCATAATCAGATAGCATCTAACGTTTTTTGAAACTCATAGTAATATGGCATCTCATGTTTAAGCCTTTAGTGGGTGTGGCCCACTTAGTAGATGAGTAAGGCACTTAATCCTCTAAATGTACCACCTATGTAAGACTTAATAGTCACTTTGAGAGTGATAGGGGATGCTGCCACGTTTTGTGGGGCTTAGCCACCCAAAATCTTTACTTATCCAAAGATTTTAGTCAATCTCCCACTAAAAATCATTAATTATTCAATTATCCATATAATTCCGTAATTAATTAGGTAATATCCCATTACCCAATAATTAAGAACTATCTCAACTTAGTTGAAATACTACTCACTTTTAATATACCTTGGACATTTTACTATCATGGCCATGTAGTACCTTATATGGTACTAGTCCATAAACACCAGGTATTTTAACTCGGACTGTATTTTATCTCAAAATGACAACTTTGACGTACAATACTACAGAGTGTAACATCGTCGTAATAAAAAACTGCAGAGCGGAACATCGTCATAATAAATTACTGCGGACCATAACATCGTCGTAATAAATTACTGCGGAGTGTAACATTATGGTAATAAATTACTGCGGAGTGTAACATTATGGTAATAAATTACTGCGGAGTGCAATATTGACTTAATAATGTGAGACGTAACACGGGGTGTTCGTTTTTGGTTCGGATGAGTTTCAGAGTGAAATGTGACACATGGTCTCTAAGTTGGAGGCATAAGTTGAAAGAGTTGACCGTAGTTTGAAATTTTGGTAGACGATGCCAAAATGGAGTTTTGACGGTTCCAATAGCTCAGTATGGTGATTTGTGACCTAGGACCGTGTGTGGATGTTGATTTGGAGGTTCGTAGGTCGTTTCAGCTTGAATTGGCGAAAGTTAGGAAGTTGAAGGTTTAGAAGGTTGAGAAGTTTAACCGGGAGTTGACTTTGTAGATATCCGAGTCAAATTTCGATTTTTGAAGTTGATATAGATTTGCCATGTCATTTATGATTTGTGTGCATAATTTGAAGTCAATCGGAGCTGTTTTGGTATGAATCGGCATTAGTTTTGGAAGTCGGATGTTCTTAGTTACAGTAGGCTTGAATTGGGTAATGATTCGTTGAATCGATGTTGTTTGATATGATATTTGGCCTAGAGTAGGTCCGTCATGTCTTTTGGAATTTGTTGGTATGTTTGTACGGGGTGTCGAGTGCCACGGGTGTGATTCAGATTGAATCCAAAAAATTTTAGACTTAGGTGATTGCTGAACCTTTGCTGTGTCTAGTGTAATCGCACCTGCGCACTTTAAGTCACAAGTGCGGCACCGTAGAAGCGGACTCACTCGTGCAAGAAGAGAATCGCAGAAGCGGAAAGGGCTAATGTGCCCTGGAGTTGCAGAATTGGTGACCCACCATAGGCGTAGGTTCATGATTAGTGTGCAGAAGCGGAATTCTCTCATCGTAGTGGGAACCACACCTGCGATTGAATTTTTGCAGGTGCGACAGTAAGCCCGTAGATGCAAAATCACTGGGTAGAAAATGGCTTAGGCTGAGGGTTTCATCTCATTTTCATTTTGGACCTAGAGAGCTCGGTTTGTTGCAAATTTCTAAGAGATTTTTAAAGAAGTCATTGGGGTAAGTGATTCTAACTCTAGTTTTGCTATGTTACATGAATCCATCGTTATTTTGTCATCAAATTAGTTATTTGAACTGGAAATTTGCGGGGAAATTGTGAAAACTTTTTAGACTAAATATTGGTGATTTGGAAGGCGATTTGAAATCCGATTTGATAATATGGTTAGACTCGTTATCAAATGGGTGTTTGGATTTTGTAATTTTGGTCGGGTTTCGAAATGCGTTTTGAGTTGACTTTTTGAGTCTCTTTAAAGATCGTAACTTTATTGTTCGGAATAGCTTCCTCTAATTTATATTTATGGTATGCAGTTGTTTTGGCTAGATTCGCGTTTGGAGTTGGATAATGGAGGGAAAGTCTTACTAGTGGATTGAGTTAGCGTGATTTGAGGTAAGTGTCTTGCCTAACTTTGTGTGTGGGAATTACCCCTTAGGATTGGTGTTGTTTGTGTTAATTGTGATATGTGGAAGCCGTGTACGCAAGGTGACGAGTGTGTACACGGGTTAAATGTGTTAATTGACCGGCTCTAGCTATGTAGATTCCTTTCATGACTTTAATTGACTTACCATAATATGTTGTATTCATCATCATTAGTCTACCTTCACATGCTTTACTTGTCTTATCTCTTACTTTTTAATTGCCTTTAAAGGTTTAGTTGCGATATTGCTTTCACTATTCTTTATTCATCATTTATCTGTTGAGTTGCTTACTTGAAGTTGTTTTTTCTTGGAATATCTTATTGTTGAAATTGGTATTGAGTTATAAAGGTAGTGATTCACATTGAGACAAAGTTGTGAAGTTTTGAAATACCATTCTTGTTGAGTTATTCACTTTTGGTTGATATTGTTGAGACTATTGTGCATATTGTGGTTGAGCCATTGGCTACCTTTTGTGGAAAGACTATTATTGTTGACTTCTTTGGCAAGTTGTGATATAGAGCACTTGAGGTGCGATTTGTGATACGTTGTGATATTGATACGCATGCGGTGGTACAAGGATTGGGGTTGAAACGCATTTGCTGAGATAAGGTGGGCTTGGTACGCATGTTGCTAGTAGGGGAACTACTTGAAGCCAAATGATGTGATAAGGTGGGCTAAAATGTGTGAAGCTATTTCGGGAAAATGATTTTCAAACATAAATGCAAGGCTCCCACGGTGACATAAAGAATGATTGTGAATTGTTTTGTGAAATGAGACTACGAAGCGGTACCTTGGTAGTGATGCTTGTTGATACTTTTCTATTACATCACTTGTTGTTATGGTCGCTTTGTTTCCTTGTCATATTATTTCTTGTTTTCTTCCACGATGCCTTATTTACCTTAGTTCAGTGTAGCTATTCTTGGTATATCTAGTCACTTTCTCATTTCCATTGTTTATCATTATTACTCTATCATATACACATGTTCAGTTTCTTATTTATTCCAGTAGGGCCTTGACCTAACCTCATCACTACTATACCGAGATTAGGTTTGGCAACGAAATACGTTTCTGCAGTCCATTATGCAACCGTAGAATCACTTTGCGGGCCGCATAATGGCCGCAGAAGAAAGGTAGGAGAGGGTCAGTTTGGATGTATTCTGGGGTCGAATATGCAACCGCATAACTGTTCTGCAGTTCATTATGCGACCGCAGAACAGGTCTCCAGGCCGTATAGTGACCGCAAACATAGACAGATTTTTGCCGGTTCTAGACACCAATTATGTGACCGATATGCGGTCTGCATATCGATTATGCGATCGCAGACCTTGTTCCGGAGATCCATTTTTGGTTTTTTAAAACTCGACCCTACATCGTTAAATAAATGCTTTTCATCATTTTTGAGCTAAAATCTGACATTTTAGAGTAAGAGAGAGTGCCCTAGAGTGAGAAGGTGTTCTTCAATAATTGTTCTTCAATTCTTGATCAAAGTTGGGAAGCTTAAGAAGGGAAACTCACTAGGTCTTCATCCTAGAGGTAAGCTTCTACACCCTAACCCTCAATTTTAAATTTTGTCTAGAGATGGGTAATAAGCAAGATAATATTTGGTCATGAGAGTTTTTATTTTACATGCATGTGTTATCAAAGGTTGTAGGAAGATTGTTGGGCTAAAAATGGTAAAGATTGGGTTGTGGGATGATGGAATCCCCCATAAAAGGACCTTGAAACCTTAATGCACACCTAGTGTTTGACAAAATGCTCAAATGAGCTTGAACCATGAGTATCTTCCTAATTTTTGTTTAATTTGTTATATTTCTACAATAGATTGAAGTTGCTAAGAATTCTGGAATATTTTAGAGATTAAGGAAGCTCGATTGAGGTATGTTTGCTAAACTCTTCTCTTAGAATTGAATCCCACGATATTCATGTAAATTATGTAAGACCTGAGTGGTTCATTATAAAATTGGCTATTTCGAGTAAGTTTGTGTTGAAAGATATTTGTTCAATAAGTATCCTAAATGCTTTATTCATATTATGTTATCAATTGAGGATGTGTTCATGTATGGGTTGTGCATCAATAATGTTTCGACTTCAAGTAAAGTTCAAACGAAGGCTATTATGCAAAACTTTGTGAAATATCTCTGTGTACCTTAGACTCTTAATCGCTTACATGTGTATTACACACCTTGATTTGATGTCTCGAATATGACAGCCTAGCCGATCGGGTCGTGATCGGACACTATGCCGAACACATGGTGGTGATTGTGCTGGTAATTATAATTGAATCTGTGGTTGTGGTTGATGTCTCTAATGAGATAGCCTAGCCGATCGGGTTGTGATCGGACTCTGTGTTAAAGGTATAGAGGTATTGATATTAGGAGTAATTGTGGTTGATCTCTCTAAAGAGATAGCCTAGCCGATCGGGTAGTGATCAGACTCCGTGCTAAGAGTACGGTGGTATTGGTATTGTGAATAATGGTAGTGTGAACAATGGTATATTGGTGCTAAGAATTACTAATCTGAAAATATGAGAATTTACGTGAAACTTGATGTTTTGGTATTGTTCGAGACTTTCATTGATTTTATGATTATTCCTCCTTATAATATTATTTGTTTTATTGAGAGGGTGTTTAGTTATACATAGTTGTGATATTTGACAGTACTAACGTCCCTTTTGACGGGGGCGCTGCATCGTTAAATGGATACAGGTGGTTCCACAGCAGGAGCTATTGATCAGTGATAGCAGTACACCTTCTTCCTAGCTGACTTGGTGAGCCCCACTTCATCCCGGGGTCATGTATCTTTTGTACATTGTGTATTCCGTTTGAGGTATAGCCGGGGCCTTGCTGCTGGCATTATTATTATTGCACTCTTCTTTATCTATAGAGGCTCCGTATACATAGTGTGGGTTGTATATTGGTGTTGGGGAAGTCAAATTCATTGTGTTGTACTTGAATTTCTATTTCCACTTCAGATTATGAAACATGTGTGTGGAATTGAGACTTTAAAATAAAGTAACTAATGTTAAGAAATTGGTATTGCAGACATTATCACTTTATTGTTTGATTAACGAAAATATATATATATTCTCTTTATTTATGAATGAGTTTGGGTAAAAGGAAATCTAATAGGCTTGCTTGCCGAGTTCACTCGGTTGAGCGCCAGTCGCGCTCCTTGTATTTGGGGTGTGGCACTCTTGGTATCAGAGCCTAAGGTTTTAAAGTGTCCTAGGATGTCTCCGAGCCATGTCTAGTAGAGTCCTTATTACGGTGTGTTGTCGACCATACCTATAATTAGGATGCTACATGGGCAATTAGGAATAATACCCTTCTTTCATGTTCTCGATCGTGCGATAAAGCTGATGGTATGATTGTTCCTCCTTTAACTCGTGCTTTACTTTAACTTTAAGTACATGGCACCTAAGAAGAAGGCAAGAACTTGCCAAAGAGCCAATGTCATCCCACGAGTGACAGTTGACCCTATAATTAATGATGTAGGTGAGCAGCCTAGGAGTGAGAATATTCCTCCAGTTACTACACTGCCTGACTCTACTATAACTGATCAGACCGCACCTATCCCTACATCTGCTGAGGGTGCAACAGTCGCTCCAACTGATATACCCGTTCCACCTCCAGTTACAGCTTTCGATTTTGGTGTTTCTGATGTTGATCTTAGGGGAGCCATAAAGATTTTGGCTCAGATAGTGGCATCCCAGGCCTAGAGATCAAATGTTTCACCCACTTCTTTCAGTCAGCCAGGGGATTTTACTAGTTCTAGGGTGAACAGGTTTCTCAAGTTGGATCATTTCAGTGTTCACGAGTACTAACCCAGAGAAGGATCCCCAGGACTTCATTGATGAGATGCACAAGACTCTCCGTTTGAGGTATCTTTTGTACTTTGTGTATTCTGTTTGAGGTATAGCCGGGGCCTTGTTTCCGGCATTATCATTGTACTCTTCTTTATCTATAGAGGCTCCGTAGACATAGTGTGGGTTATATATTGGTGCTGGGGAAGTCAAACTCGTTGTGTTGTGCTTGAATTACTATTTCCACTTCATATTATGAAAAATGTGTGTGGAATTGAGACTTTAAAATGAAGTAACTAATGGTAAGAAATTAGTGTTGCAGACATGATCACTTTATTGTTTGATTAACGAAAAAAAATATATATATATATATATATATATTCTCTTTATTCACGAATGAGTTTGTGTAAAAGGAAATCTAATAGGCTTGCTCGGCTGATTTCACTCGGTTGAGCGGCGGTCGCGCTCCTTTGTTTTGGGGCGTGATAGCTACGCCTCTGTACATCTTTTTTGGAAATCCAGGTACCTCTTACTAGATCAGGCACCAGTGAGTTGAGTTCGGATTCGGAGACTTCAAGGTATACCTACCGGCATCCGCAGGCCTCGCAGTCACCCTCTATCTAGTTCTATTTCATTTTTATTTTTATAGATAATGTGTATAGGGATGTTTAGTATACTTTCATGGAGCTTGCGACTTGATATCACAAGATTATGGGGAGTTTGTTGCTTTTGAGGTGCAGAGTTCTTTTATAATAGTTTCTGAGTTATTTAAGAGTTTTATCATTATGTCAACTATATTCTGCATGTATGTTGGGATTACCTAGTCTTAGAGACAAGGGGCCATCACAACATCCTACGGAGGGAAATTGGGGTCGTGGCAAGTTGGTATTAAAGCTCTAGATTTATAGGTGTTATGAGTCACAAACAGGTTTAGTAGAGTCTCGCAGATCGGTATGGAGATGTATGTACTTATCTCCGAGCGTCTATGCAATTGATAGGAAAAATATCACTTATTTGAATCTTTATCATGCGAATTTGTTGACTCCGAAATTATAATTTTGTTTTTATATTCTCTCACGGATGGTGAGGACACGCACCGCTGGATCCGACGTTCAGACACTCGCATCCCCTACTAGAGTAGTGAGAGGCTGGGGCTGGGGCAGATGCCAAGGAAAGGCACGTGGTGCAGCTAAAGCACCTGCCCGAGCTGTGATAAAGAAACCATGGGAGAAATAAGGGATTATATGAGCATTTGCTAATTCCTACAACACCATAGGAACATATTAGCATGGACTTTGTGCTTGGATGGCCAAGGACTCAAGGAGGGAAGTATGTTATCTTCGTTGTTGTTGATAGAATCTCTAAGATGGAACACATTATCTCACGTAACAATACAAGTGATGCAACTTATGTAGCTGTTTTGTTTTTTAACAATATTGTCAAATTACACGACATTTCGAGAAGCATTGTTTCTGATTGCCACACTAAGTTTCTCAGTCATTTTTGGCATACTTTATGGGCTAAGCTTAGTACGGAGTTTGAAATATAGCTCGTATTATCACCCGTAAACAGATGGACAAACAGATGTAGTCAATCAAGGAATAGGAGCATTGCTAAGAAGTTTGATCAAGAAGAACATATGAGAATGGGAATCCTTGCTACCACATGCTGAATTTTCTTTCAACAAGTCTGTGAATAGAAAAACTGGAAAAAGTCCTTTTGAGGTGGTTTATGGTAAGAATCCTCTAGGTCCATTACACTTGTCTCCTCTTCTTAAAACCCATTCTTTTAGTGGATATGCTGATGAGACGGTTTAGCAATTGAAGAAGTTTCATGAGAATGTAATACAAGAGATTGAGAGACAATGAAAGGCATACAGGAAACAAGTTGATAAGAAGAGAAAACAATAATTCTTTAACGTGGGAGAATTAGTCTGGGTATACTTGAGGAAAGAGAGATTTCCTAATCAAAAGTATAGAAAAATGCAACCAAGAGCTAATAGTAGATTTTGAGTTGTTCAGAAGTTAGGTGACAATGCTTACAGATTAAATATACCGGACAATTATGGGGTGTCACCAATATTTAGTGTTGCTGACCTTGCGAAATTTATAGAGCCTCTAGACTCGAGGATGAGTCCTTTTCAACCAAGGAAGAATGATTCAATTCAAGAAGCGATATTAGCCTTTTGTTATTTAGCTCGCCAAAAACAAGTTCTTATATGCCCAAGAATAGGTGTGTGGACGTGTCTTCAAGCTCAAAAATCCCAAAATTGATTTCAAGAAGCCAAGACCCTTACCTTCTTAAAATAGGATTTATTTTATTCCTTTGAAAATAAGGATTTACATTTTAGTAGGATTATAGTTTCTTTTCCTTGTAGAATAGGGATTTAACTTTCATTGTCTTTACTTATTTTATTTCCTTATTAGAATAGGAATTGTAAACTACAAAGAAGAGACTCTATGCCTATATAAAGGGTTCTCTTGCCTTGTAGAATGCAATTCATATTTTTTGAGCATGGCCCTAATTTAAAATAGAGTGTTTTTCTCTATTTTGTCCTCTTTATCCTTGTTTTTGGTTCCAAAAAAGGTGGTCATAGTCTTTGCCTTATTTTCAGTTGCGCATGGTGTTTCTTTATCATGTTATTTGATTCCATGTGGTGACTGTAGGAAATTTTTAGTTCTTTATCAAATTCGTTCTTTTAATATCATAGAATCATAACTTTCATCGAACAGATGCAACATCAATATTTACTTGTTTTGAACGAGTAAATAGTCTTTCTTATAGTTCAAATCTTCATCTATTCCCTCGTTTTTGAACCATGATATTCTGAGTCCTAAAACTTGAGATACACTATTTCTTGAAATTGTCCACAAACCATATTTTTGTTTCAAGATCTTGATTCTAATCGGTTGGTTCTTTGTTAACTCGAAGAATCACATGATTGCTCCATGCATATAACATCCCATAAATCCGCATTAGTTGTGGATGTGTTAAATGAGTATTAATGTGACCTTCTAGACATGTGAAGTCCTATCGGGATGAGTATGGGTGGAAACAATTATTTTAAGATCAAGACCGAGAGTGAGGTGTGTAAAATTAAATAGAATCGACTAAGTTTATAGGAGGTACGTCTTATAGCCTTAGTCATAGCAGGGCCATGAAAACTCACGGCCATAGATAGTACAAGGCAACCAAAACTCAGTGCGATAGACAATGCAAGGCACTGTCCAGGGCATCATCCTCAGTGTCCCAGACAGTGCAAGGCACTGTAATTTTGGCACCTTTAATGGCACATTGTATAGTTATTTCAGCGCCCCTAACAATGCCTCATGCAAGCGAGGTTTACCCAAGCTATTTTTATTTTTCTCCTCAATTTTGAGACATGTTCACTTATTTAAAAGCCCTACCTCGATCCCCCACACCCCAAACACGAAAACCTACTCTAGAAAGGGAAGCTCTCAATAACCCAACTTCCCCAAGGTTCCTCCATCATCCAAGGTATTCGATTGAAACACCATTGTTGAGAAATGAAACCCTAGAACTCGAATTCAAGAGGATGGAATGTCAAAAAGGTAATGCTTCTACTCCCAAATCATTTATAGCTACGAATTGATGAGTTTTGAGAGAATAGTAAATGGGTTTGACAAAGAGAACCATATGATCCATTGTAGGATTTTGGATTATAGACTTATGATTGTTGCAAACATTTGGGTGATGAGAAATGGTGTTAGTTACATCTATTTGTGATTGTAGGATCACTTAGAAGTAGTAGAACGAGAACTTGGTGAAGAAAAGACCAATTACTAAGGGCTATGAGGCTTTACACCCAAGGGTGTTTGATAGAATTCCTAAGTGACTAAAACATTAGAATAAGTGTTAATATTATTTCATCTAGATATATATTGACGTATATTATCGTTGAAGGAGGCGATGAATATTGTGATGCGCTTAAAAGGTCCAGCATCAAGGTATGTGAGGCTAACTCTCTTTATCATGTTACTTGATTCCATGTGGTGACTTTAGGAACTTTTTTGTTCTTGATCATTCAAGAACACGTTTCTTGATCTTAATTCTTTCTTTTAATATCATGCAATCATAACTTTCATTGAACAGATGCAACATCAATCTTTATTTGTTTTGAACGAGTAAATAGTCTTTCTTATAGTTCAAATCGTCATCGATTCCCTCGTTTTTGAACCATGATATTCCGAGTCCTAAAACTTGAGATGCATTATTTTTTAAAATTGCCCACAAACCACATTTTTGTTTCAAGATATTGATTTTAGTCTGTTGGTTTCATTTAACTATAATAGTATGATACAAAAAGATGTTATGTTGGTACTCGGTTGAGTAGGGTACGGGGTGCCCATCGCGGCCCATCGGTTTGGGTCGTGACATTAAGTGTTTGGGGACAGACTCCAGTCCTCATTCTAGGATGAATGATCCTAAGTGGGGTAGAATGTAAGGCCCCGTAAAAATTTCCTAATGATTTAGTATTTTAAAGTGCACCAACGTTATTTGGGACTAAGGTATTTGAGTATTAAAGGAGACCTATGGGATATAGCCACATCATTGTGAATTGATAATGTATGTTTAAGGTGTGTTGGAACGTACTAAGGAGTTTTATGAATGGCAAGAACTTGTGTGGAACAAGTTGGATACATTAAGTGGAAAGTATATTTCAATTGGCACAAGACCCGACTTCAAATGAATAGAACTCCCTCAATATAATGACTTAGGTGGTGATCGACCTATCATACTATATCCCTTTGAGTCTGGTTTCCAACTCATCAAACCGTTCGTCATTTTGAAATTTCTGCATAAAGTTATGACCATTTTACTAGACCTATGTCCTATGCACGCCCAGATGCGCGGCAGCGCATATTTGGGAGTTTCTGCCTTGAGTGCGCGGCCAGAAGCGCGGCCACTTGCCCAGGTGCGCGGTCGCGCACGTAGGAGCCCATTAACAACCCCCAAGACCGGGTAGAAGAGGGGTTAAGTCATTTCTTGAGCTAAAACTTGATATTTTAGAGAGAAGTGAGAGTGTTCTAGAGAGAGGAAGTAGATGAAGTGTTTTCTTCATCAATATCTTGTTCAAGCCTTGAAATCCAACAATGAAATCTCACAAGATCTTCACTCAAGAGGTAAGATTCAAAACCCTAGTCTTCAATTTCGAGTTTGGGGTAAACAATGGGTGAATGGGAGTATGATTATTCGGTGTAAGAGTATTAATTATACATGCTTGAACCAATATGGTTTGTGGGAAGATTGTTGACCTAAAATAAGTAAAGATTGGGTTGAGGAGTGAAGGAAATCTTGTAGCAAATGTTGCACTCCTAGTGTTTGATAAAATGATCAAATGAGTTGAAACCATGAATATCTTCCTAATTTTTGTTCAATTTTGTTATGTCTCAAAATATATTGGGATTGCTAGATCTCAAGCCCCGAAACTGGGGAGCGCGACCGGTGCTCAACCGAGTAAACCCGGACGAGCAAGCCAATTAGATTTCCTTCTACCCAGACTCATCCATGAATAAATAGGATACATATTTTCGTTAATCACACAATAAGATGATCATGTCTGCAATACCAATTTCTTACCATATATTACTTCATTTTAATGTCTCAAAACACACACACATATTCTGCATTTCAAAGTGAAACAAGTGATTTAATCACAAAACAACTTGTTTATCACTCCCAACACCCATATACAACCAACACTTAGTCTACTGAGCCTCTAAAAATACCAAAGCGTACAATGATAGTGCCAACAACAAGGCTCTGGCTATACCTCAAAACACGATAAAACATACTAAACAAAAGATGCACAACCCCGGAATGAGATGGGGCTCACCAAGTCAGCTGGGAAGAATGAGCACTGCAATCACCGGTCAGTATCCTCCGCTGTGGAACCACCTGTATCCATTAAAGATGCAGTGCCACCGACAAAAGGGACGTTAATACATGTCGAATAGTACTAGTATGCAAACCAAATACCAATTTAAGAAATCGAAAATATAGCATAAATATGACGAATTAAGGCGACAATAGAATAGTTTAAACTAAATCAAGCTCATCAAGTACTATCATTAACATTTATAGAATTTAAGATGAGATCCTTTGTAACCATTTTCACACAAAGCGGCCCCGCCGCCTCACCGCAAAATATGCAGGTGGAGGTGTAAGCACAATACCAAATCTCTACTCAAGCGGCCCTGCCGCCTCACCCCAATGTATGTGGGCTGAGGTGTAAACAC
>AWOL01S0039371.1:2457-13063 GCA_000715115.1 Nicotiana otophora | reverse complement strand
TATTATCCAGCGGGCACAGACTATCATCTCCTGCTATCCAATTAGTGTTATTTACCTAAGAGCGCTCTAATTAAATTCTAAGTCGTGCACTACCCGTCCCATACCTATGGTCCAGGAGGTTTTGAACCTCTATTTTGATGGTTCTAGACCTTATCTAGGCTGCTCAAAAATGCATAACTAGGCAACAAACAAAACATATAAAGACTTCACATAAAAGCAATTGAGGGCTCACATTGAGCTCCACACTTAAGCAACGAATGCACGCAAACACAAATGTCAATTAGGAAGCTGCAAAATCCAGAATCTTAAACCTATAGACATGCTTTCTAGACGAGTTTTTGAGTCAAAGTATGCGGGCAATTTTAGATGCAGGACAAAATTATTCAGGTATTACAAGCTGATTATTGAAGGTTTTAAGTTACCAATCCTATATGTGTTATGCCTAGGTGATCTACGCAGTTGAGTATAATAAAATCTGCTGGAAAAAGTCCTATAATTATCCAGGTTTTCCTAACAGTGACGCTCAAGAAATAATGTTTGAGTAGTCTAGTATTAACCAATTAACGAGCAATTATTTCCTATAGTCAGGATCCATAACGCACAACACTTTAAAGCTTATTTTATCATCATATCTTAATCATATAGGCATAATTTCTAGGTGAGCAGTGCCAAGTAGAATAATTGCAATCCTATAGGCATGATTTCTAGTAGGCGACGAGGATTAACAGAAACATCAATGAGAAACTAATTCCTGTAGGCAGGTTCTCTAATAACACTTAACAATAAATATAATTGCAGCATTTGGGGTTTGCGAGCAGACAAAGTGTGTGTGTGTGTGCTTCTTCTAATGTTGTGATTTCTACAGTGTACATATAATCGAACAACACATATAGCAAATAAATTACCAAGTCCTATAGGCATGTTATCTACCCATTTTGCATGTAAATATTAAATTCTACCCATTTCCCCTTTTTACTAACACCCAAATTATTTATACAAAATTATTACAAACCAGATGAGAAATATAAGTGCAAATATTACACATGAAATTATATTAGGCCTACAGCAGGCCCAAAGGAGATACCCAGTATTGCCTGGGCCTTCAACAAATCCCTTCTTCGCAAATACATGCCCTGATCCAAATAGTTGACTATGCCCATCAGCACAGCCCAAAAATCATAGAGGAACTCAAGCCAAACCAAACAGTCACAAATTTTCCATATGACGCAAATATCGAATTACACAGAAATCACTTACACAACCCAGTTTGCAGATTATACAAATAATGTGAGGAAGAAAAGCTAAATGCCAGAGACAGCTCAAGTTCCAGCGGCAAAGAGAGTGATCAGAGAACCACAAATCCTAGTGTGTCGGAGTTCACAAGGGTCTCAAATGGACCCCGATCAGTGCTCACACTAGGGAGGTCAATAGAGAGAGTTTTGGTGGCCTTGGCTTTCAGCCGCCCAAGAGTGATAGATTTAGAATGTGTAGGTAACAAATGAGAGTGAGATGCAGTGATCAAGTGATATAATTTGAAGAGGTGCACTTATGTTTTAGAAGCAGACATAGCAGGGGTGATTGAACAAAGAACATACAAGAAAAGAGAATTTAAAAAACTCAAAGGACAGGTTGATATCACAAGTTCAAACACTGAGCATATTGGGTAGAAAACATTTTGTAAGAAGCAGGGGAATCAGGTTTTCTGAGACTACAAGATTAACATACAAAGGTGCACAATGCCAAACGAATCTAAAGTAGAGCACTAACTTAAAGAATTTAAGGCATGGGGGTCCAAATTATGTTGAATATCCACCACAACACCAACAAATAGACATGCCAACTTATATCACTAAGACAAAACAATATCAAACATTATAAGGAAACACACGTTAATATGGCTACTCAAAAGGTCCCAACTAATCACCAAGGGATACATGATTAGGCACACCGAAGACATAATGAGTGACAAAATAGCATGGGAGCAGGTCATAGCTAGAGTGAAGGTCTTAACATAGATTAGGACACATTATAGATACGATGCAGTCATTATAGGAACCCAGAACAAAGCAGGGAAGCAAACTCATGCCACGCAGTAAATGTAAAAATTTAGGTACCAACACATTAGGTAAACGAACTTAAAAGAGTCCAAATTATTCAAGTTAAGCATAAACATATCTCTGAACTGGAAGATTTAGGTAAAATCAAGTGCTAAAGAAGTTCAGATCACAAAACGAGTTCAATTCCAACAAGGTTGCACATAAATATGGTCTAGAAACACATTAGGTCACGAAATTTCAGAGGTATGAATATGCAAATCATGAACACAGGAGAATAAAATTGTGAAAGCTAAGGAACTTACCAATTATCATTGACAAATATACAAACAAGAAAGAATAAACCCCACACTACTATGAATGTCAGCAAAGNTTTTCTAAGACTACAAGATTAACATACCAAGGTGCACAATGCCAAATGAGTCTAAAGTAGAGCACTAACTTAAAGGATTTAAAGCCTAGGGGTGCAAATTATGTTGAATATTAATCACAACACCAGAAAGTAGACATGCCAACTTATATCACTAAGACAAAACAATATCAAACATTATAAGGAAACACACGTTAGTATGGCTACTCAAAAGGTCCCAACTAATCACCAGGGGATACAGGATTAGGCAAACCGAAGACATAATAAGTGACAAAATAGCATGGGAGCAGGTCATAGCTAGAGTGAAGGTCTTAACATAGATTAGGACACATTATAGATACGAGGCAGTCATTATAGGAACCCAGAACAAAGCTGGGAAGCAAACTCATGCCATGCAGTAAATGTAAACATTTAGGTACCAACACATTAGGTAAACGAACTTAAAAGAGTCCAAATTATTCAAGTTAAGCATAAACATATCTCTGAACTGGAAGATTTAGATAAACTCAAGTGCTAAAGAAGTTCAGATCACAAAACGAGTTCAATTCCAACAAGGTTGCACATAAATATGGTCTAAAAACACATTAGGTCACGAAATTTCAGAGGTATGAATATGCAAATCATGAACACAGGAGAATAAAATTGTGAAAGCTAAGGAACTTACCAATTATCACTTGACAAATATACAAACAAGAAAGAATAAACCCCACACTACTATGAACGTCAGCAAAGAGCAAAATAGAACCCAGAATCTTAGTGCGTCAGAGTTTTCAAAGGCTTCAAACAAACCCCGAGCAGTACTCGCACCAAGAAAAGTTGAAAAATCGAATGCCGGTGGCCTCGGCTTTCAGCCGGCCAAGAGCCAAAGTATAGAACAAGAGAATGAGAGAATAATAGAGTGACAGCCTTTAGTTTTTTAGTGAATCTCGTGAAAAAAAAAAGTTTGTTTCAAAGGGGAATGGGGAGGNGGAAGCAAACTCATGCCACGCAGTAAATGTAAACATTTAGGTACCAACACATTAGGTAAACGAACTTAAAAGAGTCCAAATTATTCAAGTTAAGCATAAACATATCTCTGAACTGGAAGATTTAGATAAACTCAAGTGCTAAAGAAGTTCAGATCACAAAACGAGTTCAATTCCAACAAGGTTGCACATAAATATGGTCTAAAAACACATTAGGTCACGAAATTTCAGAGGTATGAATATGCAAATCATGAACACAGGAGAATAAAATTGTGAAAGCTAAGGAACTTACCAATTATCACTTGACAAATATACAAACAAGAAAGAATAAACCCCACACTACTATGAACGTCAGCAAAGAGCAAAATAGAACCCAGAATCTTAGTGCGTCAGAGTTTTCAAAGGCTTCAAACAAACCCCGAGCAGTACTCGCACCAAGAAAATTTGAAAAATCGAATGCCGGTGGCCTCGGCTTTCAGCCGGCCAAGAGCCAAAGTATAGAACAAGAGAATGAGAGAATAATAGAGTGACAGCCTTTAGTTTTTTAGTGAATCTCGTGAAAAAAAAAAGTTTGTTTCAAAGGGGAATGGGGAGGGGTTTATATAGTAGTAGAAATCAAGCAAACAAACAAGAAAAACAGTCAATCAAATACAAATAAGGAAGGAAAGATATCTCATGCAATCAATAATAGAACCGGTAAAGGAGAAATCAAAATTTCAAAACCTCATTGAGTCCAATGGTCATGAATCTGGCCGAAAATGTAAGAATCGTTCATTGTAGAGTATATATAAATGAAACATCGGCCAGATCCTCACAAAATTATAGCCAAATCAGGCCCGTCTTGAAAGGTAGCATTTATCAAAATTAGGTAAATATCAAGTAACACCATGAACGCCTGAGTAGTAGCAGAATAAGACAAGAGAATCATGAAAGGACCCCATATTAGGGCCGGATTTGGAGGGGATTCGAGGGTATTGCGGCTAGGGTTTCTCAAAGAGGAGAGAGTGTGAGGGAAAGGGGGCGGGGGTCTTTAGGAAATATGGATTAGGGTTAGGGTGATGGGATATAAGGAAGGTGGAGAAATTATTATAGGTCGTTGATCATTTGAGATCAATGGCTAGGATTGAAGTGGGAGTGGGTCGGGTTCAAAAATGGGTCGCGACTGAATTTTTAAAAGGGTTGTTTGGTTTGGTCTGCTGAATGGTGCAATGGAAATGGGCTAGCTGCTTTGGGCCTGGTTTTGGTCTGAAATTAGCCTAAAATTAGGCTATAAAAGAGATTAATAAATAATAAAATATCATTTAAGCGGTAAAATGATTTAGAATACTAGATTGATATTATAAAAAATATAAAAAATGCTTTTTAGCACAAATAATACAATAAAGTAAAATAATTATATAATTATATAAAATAAAGTAAAATATTATGAAGCATATATATAGATGTAGAATAATAAACTGGATGATTGAGTCATTATAAAAATAATTTAAAGGATAATTTATAAATATTGAATGATTTACATGCAAGAAAAATTGATTTTGAAGTCTTAAAATTATAAAAAATTATGAGAAAATGTTTGCATAAATCTTGTAAATTAAATAATAATGCAAAATTATATTTTAAAAGTATATATATTATTTGAAAATTATATAAGGGCAAAATTGGGTATCAACAGGTGCCCCTCTTTACCCGGGAATGATGAAAGAGTTATCGGTTAAAGAAAATGATGACCGATTTTGACCGAATGAGGTGATTTGAAAAAATGGAGGTCGAACCATGGTTCCTAAGTTGCCTACATATCTATGGTGTTACGGGAATCAGATCGTGTGTAGTTTTAGATCCAACAGGTGAACTGAATCGATAGAGTTGTTATAGGAATGGGCGTATGCTTCGGAAAAGGTTCTTTTGGGGTAGGACAATATCGGATGAATTTATGCAGAGTCATCGATGTGAATCTGAAACGTTACGGATGGATCACTGAGTAAATATCTGAACGGTCATAGAGTAAAAAGCGGATAATTGATGGTGGTTGGTTATGTTTGAAATAATTGCACGATGTGAACATTGAACGGAAACCAGAGCGAAGATTGCTCCCGTTAGGAGAATGGTTACTTCCTGGATTATCTGCAAAACTTAAAACACTATGCATGCAAGTATATATAGATTATTGCAAGAATTTAAACATGATGCAGATTCCCTTCGGACCATGAGGGTTGTCTTTGGACGGTGAGGATGATGTCCTTAGACCATAACGTCCTGGGCCATGAATCATGTGATAAGGGATTCGCATGCCATGAAATGATGTCCTCGGTCCATGAGAATGGTGCCTCAAAACCATGACGCCTTTGAATAATGATGTGCACTTTCGAGAGATCCTCAGGCCATGGAATAGTATCTCCCGACTATGAGGATGATGCCTTCAGACTATGACGCCTTCGGAAAAAATGGCGATATTTCAGCCCATGAAGTGCAAAGATGTGACGCTTGGTCACATGCGAAGATGAGACAAGACAAAGCTTAGTCTTGTGTAAAATGAGGGCAGTGCTTAGCCCTGGGTGAGTAGAGGATAATTCTAGGTCTTAGATGGTGTAATGGAGATAGCATTTAATCATTAGGAAAAGGCAGTGCTAACCTTGTGGAATTAGGGAGTCAATGCTTAGCCTCATGCAGGAAGAGGAGACAATGCTTAGTCTCATGCAAGTAAGGGAAGCGGTGCTTAGCTTCATGCAGGAAAGGTAGTGCTTAGCCTTATACAATTAATAAGGCAGGGCTTGGCCTCATGCAAATAGGGAGGCATGGCTTAGTCTCATGCAAATATGAGACAATGCTTAGTCTCATGGAAAGAAAGGCAGTGCTTAACCTTATGCAGTTAAGGAGGCGGTGCTTAGCCTCATGCAAATAGGAGACAATGCTTAGTCTCATGCAAAGAAAGACAGTGCTTAGCCTTATGCAATTAGAGAGGCAATGCTTAGTCTCATGCAAAAACTGCTTAGTCTCATGCGGAAAAGGCAATGCTTAGCCTTATGCAATTAGGGAGGCAATACTTAACCTCATGCAAATAGGAGGCACTGCTTAGTCTCATGGGGAAAAGGCAATGCTTAGCCTTATACAGTTAAGGAGGCAATGCTTAGTCTCATGCAAATAGGAGACACTGCTTATTCTCATGCAAGGAAAGGCAATGCTTAGCCTCATGCAGGAAGAGGAGACAATGCTTAGTCTCATGTAGGGAAAGGTAATGCTTAGCCTTATGCAATTAAGGAGGAAATTCTTAGCCTCATGCATGAAGAAGAGACAATGCTTAGTCTCATGCAGGGAAAGGCAGTGTTTAGCCTTATGCAAGAAAAACGATGAGTGACAGTAAGAAAGTAAAGTATTTATTAGATGGAAGTGTTTGCGTTTGGTAACTTGTCGTTATGAAGGTAGTGATTTGATGTATCTGCGGGTATTGTTGTCTTATCATGCCTGCATCCAAAGAAAAAATCATGAGTTTTGTGGGGGAAGGTTGGTTTGCACTTCTGTCTTCTGTTTTGTCTTTGCTCCTGTGTTGAGGTCCTGTTTGAGTTACCCTGGGTAGCATCTCGTTGTCATAGAAATAAAGTTTTTGAAAAATATGCATGCATTTGATAAATATAGTTATTTGAAATGTAGTAGTATGCTATTTCAAATAATTTAGATGAACCGGTGACCGTGACATATTTTAGAGACATTGCGACCTCCTCGCTAAATTCTACCCTAGTTTAAATGCAATACTTTGGTTGTTCCGTGTATGACGATGTCGGCTGAATTTGCTTTAGAATTTTGAGGGTCCTCCTCAAATTTCTGCCCCGGTTTTCTGATCATGGCAAAATGAAGATTTTATTAAGATGTGACCGAACCCATAGGGCTGCCATTCTATTTTGGTAGAGTTGACCGTGACAGACTGCACTTATTCTTTTTCTATCAATGAGGGCCAGTTACTCATATCGGCTTTGTACCTATTCTGTGTCGCTGAGCTCGACTTCTTGTATGATTCTCAGAGAAGGGATTTCTACTTCAGCAGGGATAACCACTTCAGTACCGTAAACCAATAAATAAGGAGTTGCCCTAGTTGATGTGCGAACCGTGGTACGATATCCAAGCAAAGCAAACGGTAGCTTCTCGTGCCATTGTTTGTAATTATATACCATCTTCCTCAATATCTTCTTATGCTTGATCTTGAAGGTTGTTCGGCAAACGGTAGCTTCTCGTGCCATGGCGGCTTCTACAGCTCCATTTATTTACGACATATATGCTGTGGAATGCTTATGCTTGATCTTAAAGTTTTCACACATGGATCTCATCAAATCACTGTTAAGGTTGGCGGCGTTATCGGTGATGATTGATTCCGGCACCCCGAACCAACAAACAATACGATCCCTAATAAAATTTGCGACAACCTTCTTAGTTACAGCCTTGTAAGATGTGGCTTCAACCCATTTTGTGAAATAGTCAATGGCCACTAGAATGAGCCTGTGCCCATTTGAAGCGGTGAGTTCGATTGGACCGTTGACATACATTCCCCAAATGAAGAAAGGCCAAGGTGCACTTGTTGTATTGAGTTCATTGGGTGGCACTCATCATATCAGCATGTACTTGGCATTGATGACACTTTTGGACATACCTGATGCAGTCTGTTTCCATAGTCATCCAAAAATATCTTGTTCTTAATATCTTCTTAGCTAAGACAAAGCCATTCATATGTGGTCCGCAAGTTCCAGCATGTATCTTTTCGAGCAATTTGGATGCTTCTTTTGCGTTGACACACCATAATAATCCCAGATCTGGAGTCCTTATGTACAGAATTCCTCCCCTTTGGAAGAAGTGGTTGGATAATCTTCGGAGTGTGCATTTCTGAGTATGATTTGCGTGCTCCGGGTACTCTCATTTTGCCAAATATTTTTTGATGTCGTGGAACCATGGATTTCCCTCCATTTCTTCTTCAACATAAGCACATTAAGCTGGCTGATTATGAATCCCTACTGGGATAAGATCGGTGAAATTCTTGTTTGGGTGTTGTATCATGGAAGATAAAGTGGCCAATGCATCTGCGAACTCATTCTGGATTCTCGGAACATGTTTGAACTCTATTTTTGTGAATCTCTTCATCAACTCTTGTACACAGTACAAATATGGTAATATCTTAGTGTTCTTTGTGGCCCACTCTCCTGAAACTTGATATACCAAGAGATCGGAATCCCCAATCACCAGCAACTCTTGAATGTTCATATCAATGGCCAACTTGAGTCCCAAGATGCAAGCCTCATATTCTGCCATATTGTTGGTACATGAAAACCTGAGTTTTGTGGATACCGGATAGTGTTGGCCGGTTTTTGATACTAAGACAACTCCAATACCTACTCATTTGAAATTCTGGCTCTATCGAAGAACATCCTCCAACCATCGTATGCTTCAGTGATGTCTTCTCCCACAAATGATACTTCCTCGTTGGGAAAATACATTTTCAATGGTTCGTATTCTCCGTCTATGGGATTGTTTGCCAAATGATCTACCAATGCTTGCTCTTTGACTGCCTTCTGAGTTGCATAGATGATGTCGAACTCACTCAGCAATATTTACCATTTCTCTAACTTTCCGGTAGGCATAGGTTTCTGGAAGATGTATTTCAACGGGTCCATTCTTGATATGAGATATATGGTATAAGCACAAAATTAGTGCCTCAACTTTTGAGCTATCCATGTCAAAACGCAGGAGGTGTGATCCAGCAAAGAGTATCGTGCTTCATAGGGTGTGAATATTTACTCAGATAATATATGGCCTGCTCCTTTCTTCCCGTCTAATCGTGTTATCATAGAACACAACCAAAAGCCCCATCTAGTACGGATAAATAAAGTAGCAGAGGTCTCCTAGGTTTCGGTGGGACCAGAACAGGTGGTTTAGATAAATATTCTTTGATCTTGTCCAAGGCTTTCTGGAACTCTTCAGTCCAACTTGTTGCAACGTCTTTCTTCAATATTTTGAAAATCGGTTCACAGATCACAGTTGATTGTGCTATGAAATGACTGATATAGTTGAGACCCCCTAAGAAACTCATCACATCTTGTTCTTTGGAGGTGGCAAGTCCTGGATAACTTTGACCTTTGACGGGTCCAATTCAATCCATCGGCGGCTGACGATGAATCCTAGCAATTTTTCGGTAGGGACTCCGAAGGCACACTTTGCAGGATTCAGTTTTAGATTGTACCTTCGAAGCCGATTAAAGAATTTTCTCAAGTCTGCATATTTGTGCTTCTCCTGGATTTGATGATGACATCACCCACGTACACCTCCATTTCCCTGTGTATCATGTCGTGGAAAATGGTTTCCATGGCTCTCATATAAGTGGCTCCAGCATTCTTTAGGCCAAACGACATCATTTTATAGCAGTACTTCCCCCATGGTGTGATAAAGGCTGTCTCTTCATCCATCCAGATCTGATGATACCCCGCGAAGCAATTCACAAAAGACTAGAGTTCATGCTTGGCACAGTTGTCGATTAGTATGTGTATATTGGGCAACGAGAAATCATCTTTGGGGCTTTCTCTGTTTAGATCCTGATAATCGACACATACTCTGACCATCCCATCCTTCTTCGGAACCGGCACAATGTTGGCTAACCAAGTCAGATATTCAACCACTCTGAGAACCTTGGCTTTGATTTGCTTGGTGACTTCCTCTTTTATTTTCAAACTCATATCTCGCTTGAACTTTCTGAGTTTCTGCTTTACCGGTGGACACATAGGGTCGGTAGGTAGCTTACGAGCCACTATGGACGTGCTCAAACCGGTCATATCATCATAGGACCATGCAAAAATATCCTCATGCTCTTTCAAAAACTGGATGTATTCTTCCTTCTCTGACGGTGATATATGAATGCTTACACGCGTTTCCTTGACTGTTTTGTAGTCTCCCAAATTAACTGTTTCGGTCTCATCCAAATTGGACTTAGGCTTGTTTTCAAAAATTTTCACTTCTCTGACAATTTCCTCGGGTATTACATCCTCTTCCAGATCCTCTGAATCACTATCCTTATGTTGCGTTATCTCATTACATGTCACAGTCGTAGGTTCATCAGGATAAGTAATAATAACGATGTAAAGAGAGAAAATGTAAAGGATAATAATAAATACTAAAAACAACAATCCATTGATAAAGATTTAAAATGTCAAACAAGTGCAGTTCGATGATTCGAGCAATTATTT
>AWOL01S0039368.1:0-15091 GCA_000715115.1 Nicotiana otophora | reverse complement strand
TGGCGGACTTTGTGGCAAGATGTCCGAATTGTCAGCAAGTGAAGGTCGAACACCAAAGGCTTGGTGGGTTGGCAAAAAACATAGAAATTCCAATGTGGAAGTAGGAAATGATTAATATAGATTTTGTGGTAGGATTACCGTGCACTTCGCGCTAGTTTGACTCAATTTGGGTAATTGTGGATCTGCTCACGAAGTCATCACACATCTTGCCGGTTAAGTCTACCGACACAGCGGAATAATATGCTTAGCTATATATCAAAGAAATAGTCAGGTTGCATGGCACCCCAGTTTCCATCATTTCTGATCGGGGGGCACAATTCAGTGCTAATTTTTGGAAGAAATTTCAGCAAGGTTTGGGTACTCAGGTGAATCTTAGTACAACCTTTCACCCGCAGACTGACAGGCAAGTAGAGCGGACTATCCAGACGCTTGAGGATATGTTGCGTGATTGCATTCTAGACTTCAAAGGTAGTTGGGATGATCATTTACCACTCATAGAATTAGCCTACAACAATAGCTATCACGCTAGCATTCAAATGGTACCGTTCGAGGATTTATATGGTAGGAGATATAGATCTCCCATTGGGTGGTTCGAAATTAGGGAAGCAGAGTTGATAGGGCCAAACCTCGTGCATCAGGCCATGTAAAAAGTTAAAATCATTAAGAAGTAGCTGAAGACTACTCAGAGTCGTCAAAAATCCTATTTGGATGTTCGTCGTAGGGATTTGGAGTTCAAAGAAGATGATTGGGTATTCTTGAAAGTTTCCCCCATGAAAGGGGTAATGCGATTTGGTAAGAAAGGGAAATTGAGTCTGAGGTATGTTAGAGCATACAAAATCATTCAAAGGATCGGTGAGGTAGCGTACAAGGTTGAGCTACCACCTGAGAGGTTATTAGTACACCTGGTGTTTCATGTGTCTATGTTGAAGAAAGTAGTTGGAGACCCGACACTTATTGTTCGGGTTGAGACCATTGAGGTAAATGAGAAATTGACTTACGAAGAGATTCTGATTTCTATTATTGATCAGCAAGTCAGAAAATTGAGAAATAAAGAAATCGCCTCCGTGAAAGTGTTGTGGTGAAACCAACAGGTTAAAGAGGCTACTTGGGAGGTCGAGGAAGAAATGAAGAAAAAGTATCCTTATTTGTTTGAATGACCATGCATTTAAAATTATGATCTAGGAAAAAGATTGTAAGACTTACTTTTTATGAATTTTATATCATGTGAACAATTGGCATTAAGGGTATTCCTTTCTTGATATATATTGCTTATGAGACCACATTTGGTGTTGTTTTATATTATTCTACGTCGTTGGAATATGTATATGTTGTTAGGATGTATTTCTAGGGCTCTCTGATAGGTGGATAGGCCTAGTTACAAGGAAAACTGTGGCGAAGTTTTTGGAGATTTTGGGAGTTAGTTAAATTTGGGGCTGCTCGAATATGGTATGAAACATACTGAATTGCATAAGATACTAATGGCGGATTTTTACCCTCACTCGAGGACGAATGATCCTAAGCGGGGGAGAATGTAACACCCCGAAAAATTTCGAAGTACTTAATTGTAAAGCCCGGTAAAGTTTGCAAAGAAAATAATGTTTCATGGTGCCGGACTAGGCTTACGTGTTTGAGGATTGTAGAAATTCTTCGAGGCGAGCTTGCTCGCCACCACTTGGACTTTTTAGGTTGAACAATGCACCAGAAAGTAAAGAAAAATATTTGGCAGAAAAGTGCATTTCTATGGTCCATTATGCGATCGTAGAACCACTATGCGGACCGCATAATGGCCGCAGAGTGAGGTGGTTAATTGGGTCAGTTGGAAGCAATTATGCGGTCGACTATGCGACCGTATAACTGTTATGCGGTGCATTATGCGACCGCATACATAGACATTTCTTTTGGCTATTTTATAACCAATTATGCGACCGATATGTGGTCTGCATATCGGTTATGCGATCGCATACCTTGTTCCGGAGCTCCATTTTTGAGTTCTTAAAACCTGACCCGATTTCGTTAAATACACTCTTTAGGCCATTTTTGAGACATAATCTGATATTTTAGAGTGAGAGAGAGTGCCCTAGAGTGAGAAGGTGTTCTTCAATAATTTTTCTTCAATTCTTGCTCAAGTTTTGGAAGATTAAGAAGGGAAGCTCACTAGTTCTTCATCCTAGAGGTAAGATTCTACACCCTAAACCCTAATTTCGAAATTTTCTGAAAATGGGTAACTAGTAAGATAATTTTTGGTCATGAGAGTTGTTTATTTTACATGCATGTGTTATCAAAGGGTATAGGAAGATTGTTGAGCTAAAAATGGTAAAGATTGGGTTGTGGGATGATGGAATTCTCCATAAAACGGACCTTGGAACCTTAATGCACACTTAGTGTTTGATAAAATGCTCAAATGAGCTCGAACCATGATCACCTTCCTAATTGTGATTCAATTTGTTATATTTATACAATAGATTGAAGTTGCTAAGAATTCCGGAACATTTAGAGTGTAAGGAAGCTCAAGTGAGGTATGTTGGCTAAACTCTTCTCTTAGAATTGAATACCACGATATTCATGTAAGTTATGTAAGTCCCGAGTGATTCATTATGAAATTGGCTATTCTGAGTAAGATTGGGTTGAAAGATATATATATTCAACAAGCATCCTAAATGCTTTATTCATGTTATGTTACCAATTGAGGATGTGTTAAAATACGGGCTGTGTATTTATAATGTTTCGACTTTAAGTCAAGTTCAAATGAAGGCTATTATGCCAAATTTTGTGAAATATCTCTATGTGCATTACACTCTAAATTGCTCACATGTGTACTACACACTTTGATTTGAATTGTGTTTGTTGTTGATGATGAGGATGATATTTGATATTGATAATATGAGCATGAAATACTGAATATGGCCAACGTACCAAGAATGATCTTATAATTATGTCCACTAGTTCCAATGAAATGAAAAGATGTGAAAGTATTATGAAAAGTGATGATTGATATAAAAAGGTTGATGTCTCAAATAAGACAACCTAGTCGGTCGGGTCGTGATCAGACACCATGCCGCACACATGGTGGTGATTGTGCCGAAAATTGTAATTGAAATTGTGATTGTGGTCGATGTCCCTAATGGATAGCCTAGCCGATCGGGTCGTGATCGGACTCTGTGTTAAAGATGGTGGTATTGATATTGAGATAAATTGTGGTTGATGTCGCTACTGAGATAGCCTAGCCGATCGGGTCGTGATCGGACCCCGTGCTAAGAGTGCGGTGGTACTGGTTTTGTGAATTATGGCATTGTGAATAGTAGTATTGGTATGGTGAATAATGGTACTGGTATTGTGGACAATGGTATATCGATACTAAAAATCTCCCAATGAGATACATAAATTAATTTGAACATTGTCTTGATCCTAAATTGAGGTTTGATGTTAATTAAGGCTTTCATTGATATTATGATAATCTTATTTGTATTATTTGTCATTCTATGGAGAGGGTGTTTAGTTATACATACTAGTGCTATTCAACAGTACTAACGTCCCTTTTGCCGGGGGCGCTGCATCTTTAAATGGATGCAGGTGGTTCCACAACAGGAGATATTGGTTAGTGATAGCAGTGCACCTTCTTCCCAGCTGACTTGGTGAGCCCCACTTCATTCTGGGGTCATGAATATTTTGTACTTTGTATATTCTGTTTGAGGTATTGTCGGGGCCTTGTTGGCGGCATTTTCATTGTACTCTTCTTTATCTATAGAGGCTCCGTAGATATATTGTGGGTTGTGTATTGGTGCTGGGAAAGACAAACTATGTTATGCTGTAGTTATATTATTTGTCCATTTGAGACTTTAATAATGGTGAAACTTATGATAAGAAATTGGTAATTGCAGACATGACCACTTTATTGTTTAATTAAGGAAAACATATATTCTCTTTATTTATGAATGAGTTTGGGTAGAAGGAATTTAACAGGCTTGCTCGGTCGAGTTCACTAGGTTGAGCACCGGTCGTGCTCCTCGGTTTTGGGGCATGACAGATTGATGATTTCAAAGTGAAATTTGGGGGTTTTGTCTAAAATTGCATAAAGTGAATTTTTGAGTTTTGAACATCGATTCGGAGTTGGATTTGAGTGAAACTAGTATGGTTGGACTCGTAATTGAATGTGTTGTCGGATTTTATGAGTTTTGTCGGGTTCCTTGGTACGTGCCCGGGCCTTTTGGGCCGATTTCGGGCTTTGATTCAAGATTTGATCTTTTACGATCGGGATTCATTCCTTTTGCATTGTTTGATGTATTTGAATTGTTGTTGGTTAGTTTTAAGCCGTTCGGAGGTCGGAATGCGCGAGATGGCATCTTTGGAGCAGCGCTTGGCTTGCTCGGCATTGACATTGGCTCGTTCGAGGTAAGTAACTCTTCTAAACTTAGTGCTGAGGGTATGAAGCCCTGCAATACGTGTTATGTGATTGGTATAGAGGTGACGCACATGCTAGGTGATGGGTCTGTGGGCGTGCACCCTGTGAATTTGGACACTACTGTTCCTATGGCACTGTATAGTGGCTCTATTTTATTGATATTTATGTTTTCACCATGTGATAAAGTAACTGAGCTGTCAATCATGCTAAATATCATGTTTAGGCTTTATGCTGATATTGTTTGGACCCATAGTGTTCGTTTCTTGCTGTCATCTCACTGATTTCATTGATATTTTGTACTTAGTCATATGCATGCATTCATATCATATCTTAGTCTCAGTTATTTTTTATTGATACATCATATCATTGTTGTCGGCAAGTTTCATGACATTGTGATCCCGGGAGTGAGACTGGAGAGATTGACGACTGAGTGAGGCTGAGAGCCTGATTATGAGTGACAGTTATGGATATGAGTGACAGTTATGGGATCGGGCTACACGCCACGACATGTTATATTGGTTTTATGCCTGGATATGCCTTAAGATAATTCTTGGGCTGTAGGAGCCCCTCCGGAGTCTGTACACCCCCAGTGAGCGCGGTTGATTATATTGAGGGATGGATCTTCCCTGGACATGGATCTTGTCCGAAGTATTTATATACCTCGAGATGAATCTTCTCCATGGGGCCGGATAGGTTTTTCCTCGGTACTGAGTGACTGATGGTCAGTGATGTATATATTCCGGGATGAATCTTCCCTGGGCCGTATGGGCCATATAAAGTACCGAGTGGTTGAGTGTGATGATTGGAAAGTGTGAGACAGTGAGATTGAGTACTCTGAGAGTGTGAGTACATGATTCATCTCTGAGATACATGGCATTTATATACACACATGACATACATGCACAAAGATGTAATTTTCCTCATGCTATATGGTATCACGTCATCCATGACTTATTATACATTGATATGTGGACATAGAGAGGGATTTATACTTGTTATCTGGAGAGAAAATGAAAATTTTATTTATTGTGGAAAGGCTATTTGGAAAAAATATTACAGTTTTCAAACTTGCTCGTATTTTTGGCATTTTTGGTAAAAGATTTGGATTTTCTCACTGAGATACTTGAAAGAATTACTATTTTCTGGAACTGTAAACGAGCCGAGCACTCTTACTTCAAAGATACCTTTTATTACTTGTATTGTGCTATTATGAACTGTTGTAGAATACCGGTATTGGACCCGACCTTGTGATAGCTCGTCACTGCTTTCAACCTAAGGTTAGGTTTGTTACATACTTAGTACATGGGGTCGGTTGTACTGATACTACACTTCTGCACATTGCGTGTAGATGTTGGCTGTTGTTGTTGCTGTGCTCGATAGTTGCCGGATTTGAAGATGTACCTGCGTTCCTGTTGTAGCTGCCTCTTGTTCATAGTAGCCTTAGATTTATAAAACCTCTGTTTATGTACTTTTCAAATAGAAGATGTTTTTACTTCATATCACCTTTGTAAATTCTATTCTTAGAAGCTCATGATTTGTACTACCAGTCCTTGGGAAAAGTATAAGATTTANATATCCCGCTTTGGGATATTTTGGAGGGAGGTTCTGCGGTGCACTATGCGACCGCAGAACCGTTCTGTGGTGCATTATGCGACCGCTTAGTGACCGCAGACCTGGTCAGTTCCTTTCCAGTGTTGGCACCCAAATTTCACGGTCATTTTGCCGACCGCATAATCATTATGCGGTCGCATATGCGACCGCAGAACCTGTTCTGGAGCTTCATTTTTGAATTTTTAAAACCCGACCCTACTTCATTAAAATAAATATAAGGGGCCATTTTTGAGCAAAACCTGATACTTTAGAGTGAGAGAGAGTTCTTAGAGTGAGGGAGTAACCTTCAACCTATTATCCATCAATTCTTGCTCAATCATTGAGGATTAACAAAGGAAATATTCATCCCAAAGGTAAGAATCTATGTCCTAGCTCTCAACTTTGACAATTTACAAAAATAGGATAGTTAGAGAGACAATTCTTAGGTATGGTAGTTGTTATTTTGCATCCATGTATTATCAAAGAATGTGGGAAGGTTGTGAGCCAAAAACAAATAGAGAATGGGTTTGGGAATGATGGAAGCTTTCGCAAAAGGGCCTTAAGAACTTTAATGCACACCTAGTGTTTGATAAAATGCTCAAATGGCCTAAAACCATGATCATCCTCCTAATTTTGATTCAATTTGTTACATTTTCAAAATAGATTGAAGTTGCTAAGATTTCCGGAATATTTTAGAGTTTAAGAAAGCTCCATTGAGGTATGTTGGCTAAACTTTCTCTCTTAGAATCGAATTCCATAATGTCCCCGTGAGTTTCAAAGTATGGGTTGCGTATTAAAATGTTATGGCTTTGAATCGTATTTCAAATGCAGGCTAGTATGCCAAATTGTGTGAGAAAATCTCAATATTCTTAAGACTCTTAATTGCTCATATGTGTACCTAAAGTCTTGATTGGAAATGTCTTATTGTTGATAATCTATAAAGATGGTTGGAAATAAAATAATTGAATTGGGGGTATAGTGTGTGGCCAAAGTGCCAAGAATTTATGTTATGATTGTGGCTAGTAGTGCAAATGATTTGAGAGGATGCGATAAAGAATATAAAATGAGCCTCGACTCAATTGTTTAAAAATAATTTCGAAAATAGAATTGCCTAAAAGCTTTTGTACTCAATTCATTCCCATAAGTGGCTGCTTTAACTAATGCTTTGGTTTACAAATATATCCAGTGTGATTCGAGTTCTTACATACTTAG
Organism: Nicotiana otophora; assembly: GCA_000715115.1. NCBI lineage: Eukaryota > Viridiplantae > Streptophyta > Magnoliopsida > Solanales > Solanaceae > Nicotiana > Nicotiana otophora. The sequence goes on along the minus strand of AWOL01S0039368.1, from coordinate 7,890 downwards.
GTGTTGAAATTGTATATTGTCATTTCTTGGAAGGAGTATTGCAAGAATAAATGGTCGATATGCTCCATTATTTGGGAAGAAACCTTTTATGTTTAAAGTTTCCATTACTAATAAATTTGAGTTATATGATTGCTGAAATATTCTATATGTTGATATATGATGGTGATCTTTGAAATTAAAAGAGGTGAAAGTGTGAAATATGAAATACGGCCACTGTGCCAGGAATAAAGAATCTTGTGAATGACCAAATAAGCCAAGGGAATATTGTTGTTGTGAGTGTCTGGAAATAATAATAAGAATTTATACAATGTGAAAAATGTTGAGGTAAGTACAATTATATTTATGTTACCTTTGTGTGCAAATCAAATCAAATCAAAATATTTGTGGGAACATCATTAGCAAAATCGAGGAAGGGTGGGTCATAAGGCCCACACCTAAAACTACACATGCCGGTGTAGGAGTGGATTGTGATATTATTTCCCTTAATTGGGATGAAATTGGTAACAATTGTGGATTGGAAAAGTCAACCCACACGGCATATGTGGGAAGATGACGTAGCTGATCGGGTGGACATCGGATGCCATATTGCGCACATAGTGGTACTACTCTTGGTAACAACTTTCTCCCGCATGACCTATCAAACCACATTGTCCATTGGAAGATGGCCTAGCCGATCGGGCGTGATCGGACTCCGTGCTAACAAAGAAGGTGGAATATCGGTGCTAATGATCTCCCAACCAAAAATTGTATATGAAGTTCGTATTTTAAAAATTATTATGTTTTAACTGGACATTTGGATATTGTTGATTGTGGCTTGCTATTTCTATGTGTTGCCTTTTCTTATGTGGGTATTCTATTTTGAAAGAGGACTTTTAGCTATACATACTAGTGCTATTCGACATTACTAACACTTCTTTTGCCGGGGGCGCTGCATCTTTAATGGATGCAGGTGGTTCTACAGCAGGCGGCATTGATCAGTGATAGCAGTACACTCTTTTCAGCTGATTTTGTGAGCCCCACTTCATTTCGGGGTCATGTATCTTTGTTTCTCATGTACTGTGTTTTGAGGTATAGCCAGGGTCTTGTTGTCGGCATTTTCATATTACTCTTCTATTGTACTTAGAGGCACTGTAGACAGGTTGTGGGTTGTGGTTGATGTTGGGAATTGAACTAGAAATGTTGGCATTTGGAAATCATGTTTTTTATTAATTCTATAAACTCGTAATATTTTAGAAATTATGAATGAAGCTGCTAATGAGAATGAAATAAAAGTTGTTAATAAAAATCTTTTAAGTGTTTGATTAATGAAGTACAACTCCTATTTATTCATGGATGAGTTTGGGTAGAAGGAAATCTAAAAGGCTTGCTCGGTCGGGTTCTCTCGGTTGAGCGCCGATTGCACTCCTCGAGTTTGGGGCGTGACAACGAATTCCTCACACGATGTCAAAATTTGATGATTTCAGTTGCTATGGTTTCAAAATTATGATACCAATATAATGGTTTAGTCAAAATACGAATCAAAGGCTGTTTGCTCAATATGGTAACCTTTATGCTCAAATCGATATCGAAACCGTAAACAGTCACCATACAACCCAAACTTATCCATAACTCACCAGAATTTAACCAAACTTTGTGGACATGTCCAAAATCATCATACAAACTTATTGGAATAATTAAAACTCGATTCCGAGTACGTTTACTGAAAAGTCAAACCTTAATTAACTCTTCCAACTTAAAGCTTCTAAAGCAAGAACCATTCTTCCAAATCAACCCCGAACCGCTCAAAAATCGAAACCAACCATTGTTACGACCCGACTTGTTGTTTTGTGCATTTACGTTCCTTTAAACTATTTGAAGTCTTGAATAGCTTCATATGATGTATTATAACGTGTGTGAATCGCCAGTTTTGGTTTTCAGGTGTTTCAGAATTAGTTCGNCATCGAATTTGACTTGTTCGTAGGAAGTAACATATCTAAACTTGGAGCTGAGGGCATGAACCCTGATTATACGTGTTATGTGATTCGTTTGGAGGTGATGCATATGCTAGGTGACAGGCGTGTGGGCGTGGACTGTAGAAATTGAGATTCAGTCGATTCCGTAGAGTTGTGTAATCAATTAACTTGTATATTTCCATGTATTTTTCATGTGTTAGAGAAACTGAGTTGTGACTCATGTTAGAAATCATGCTTAGGCAAATGCTGGTATTATTGGGACCATTGAGGTCATTTCTACTGTAGAATTATATGTTTAAACTGTAATTTCATACTCAGTCATATTCATTCATTGCATATCATATCTCAGTCTCTGTTGTTATTTATTGATACATCATATCAACACTTTGGGCTAGTTTCATGACATTGTGAGCCCGAGAGACTGGAGAGATTGATGACTGAGTAAGGCGGAGGGCCTGATTGTGAGGATATTATGGGATCAGACTGCACGCTACAACATGCTTTTATTTATTTATTTTTATAGTGCTTGGGTTGAAGGAAACCCTTCGGAGGCTGCACCCCCCACAGTGAGTGCAGTGGATATTATATTTGGGATGGAGTTCCCTCGGCATGAAGTTGCCATATATATTCACTTTTGGGATGTAGTTCCTTAGGCATGGAGTTGTCTTATTTATTTATATTCGAGATGGAGTTTCCTAGGCATGGAATTGCTTTATTTATTTATATTTGGGATGGAGTTCCGTGGGCATGGAGTTGCCTTATTTATTTATATTCAGGATGGAATTCCCTAGGCATGGAGTTGCCTTATTTATTTATATTCGGGATGGAGTTCCCTAGGCCTTATTTATTTATATTTGGGATGGAGTTCCCTAAGCACGGAGTTGCCTTATTTATTTATATTTGGGATGAAGTTCCCTGGACTGGATTGGCCTTGTACAATACTGAGTGACTGAATGTCAATTATTATGTATATATTTGGGATGGATCTTCCCTGGGCTGGATTGGCCATATACAATACTGAGTGATTGAGTATTCTGAGAGTGTGAGTACATGAGTTCATCATTGTGATGCATTACATTAGACATGCATACTTGATATGTAGTCATAGAGAAGTATTTTTCCTCATGCCATCAGATAATGAGATTTCTTATCTGTCATTAAAGTTTTTGAGAAAAATCCCAGATTTTAGACTTACTCATATATTTGGTGATTCTCCGCAAAAGATTTGAGTTGTACTGTTATACTTGAAAAGAAAATGTTTATTTTCCGGAATTGTATACGAGTTGAGCATTTTATTATTGAGTTATTTCTTATACCAACTTTATTATATTGTTATGAACTGTTGATGGTTATTGGAGTTGGACTCTGACCCTTGTCCCAGCTTGTCACTACTTTCAACCTAAGGTTAGGTTTGTTACTTATTTAGTACATGTGTTCGGTTGTACTTATACTACACTTCTGCACCTTATGCGTAGATGTTGAATGCTGATGTAGCTGCATACGGCAGGAGCTGGATCTGAAGATGTACCTGCGTTCCAGTCATGACTGCCTCTTGTTCATGAGAGTTGTTCATATATATATTTCAAACAAATGTTGTATTTTATTTCATACCAGCTTTGTAAATACTAAATCTTAAAAGCTCATGATTTGTACTACAAGTCCTCGGGGAGTGTATTAGAGTCAGTTAAATATTAATTAAATTGGATTATTGTTATTTGGCTTACCTAGTGGGTGAGGTTAGGTGCCATCATGGCTAGTTGGATTTTGGGTTGTGAAAAGTTGGTATCAGAACTCTAGGTTCATAGGTTCTACAAGTCATGAGCAAGTGTCTAGTAGAGTCTTGCAGATCAGTATGATGACGTCCATACTTATCTTCGAGAGGCTACTTCGTATTTTAGGATAAACTTCCCATCTTTCTTTCCTTATCCTGCAACATTGATTAAGGTTGAAGCACACCTCTTTGATTAAGGTTGAAGCACACCTCTTTGATTAAGGTTGAAGCACACCTCACTCGTACGTGTATGTGAATGCTCGGTATCAGCTGTGCATCGACAACTTCTGATTCTATGAACGAGGTTTGAGATGTGTATTCTGTGTTTTGGTGATGGGCCAGTCTGGAGGACTTGAGGCCAGGGTTAGACCGCAACTTAAGCTCGGTAGTTACGATTGCGAGAACTTGTGCATTTGGACTTATGCGTCCGGTAGTTTCCCTATGAGCGGAATTTGTGGTTCGATGAACGATTGAATGGCTATATGATGAGTATGCTGCGACTGCGGGATGTTTACAGATGGTTTGAATGTGATGAGAAGAGTTTCTCGAGATGTAAAAAGGGCCATTGGGTGCTTGGTTTCCGTCTTGATTTGATGTATAGCCTCGAGTTATAAGTGAGTTGAAGGATCTTTTACGTTGTTAAATTGTGAGACAAATTAAATTCTCATGTCCTGTTAATGCGTTTGGACTCAGGAAGATTAAGTGATTGTGTAGTAATTGTGGCTGCGAAAGGGTATAGCAAGATGCCAATTTGAGGCTAAGCAAGTAGGTTATCTCCTGCGGAGTAATTGTTACATTTCGCACTTCCATACGTTAAAGTTTCATCGTAAGTTGATCAACGTAAGCTCGGGAATGAGATTAATTTTGAGGATATAGTTAATTATATTATTTATAATAGGTGATAGGTAAGAGCCGTGAAGGTTATACGGTAAGCAAATCGAAAAAAATGAGTTTCATTGAAGTTTGACAATTTGGGATAAAATACGGTCCAAGCTATAATACCCCGCATTTATGGACTAGTGCCATACAATGTACCACATGACCATGATAGTAAGGTGTATAAAGTATGTTAAAAGTGATTAGTATTTTAAATAATTTGAGATAATTCCTAATTATATTGGTAATGGGTTAATTATTTATTTTAGTGGGAAGTTAACTAATTAATTAGACCTCCCAATGTGGCAGCAAGTTGGATTGCTAATCAAGCCTAATAGTGACTAGGTAAATTAGGTAGCTAGGTGGCATAGTTAGGGGATTCTTTGGCAAATTAATCAAATAAAGTGGGGCCCACACCCACTTTGATAAAGACAATTAAAGTGAGATGTATAGGCTTGCTAGCAATGGATGAAAAGTCTCAAAAAGAATTCATATGAACCCTTATAGTGCTACAGCAGCGTGAGATGCAATTTTAAGGGAGCACAGTACAATCTTTCTCAAGAATATCATATGGATTTTTTCCTACTTCGATCCTCCGTTACGAATGCAAAAGACGTGGGTTATAGGGATTGTTAAGAGAATCGGCTCAGGTATGTTAAGGCTATCCCTTCTTTCATTTTGGCACGATCTATACGATACAAACGAAACGAGCAAACGCACAACTTTCATAAATGCCTCTATTCATAGAAGCATTAGGGGTGACTATATTGTTGATTCCCTATGTGTCATATTATTATATCATCTGTTCATGGGTTTTAGAAAATACATAAGTTGATAAAGTTATTTCGTGATATTACACGAAGGCATATTGATCGTATGACATCCCGAGAGATCTTATTGACTTACTTCATTATGCGTTGCATTCATTTATACATGTACATTGACCCATGACTAGATGGCGTTATATACGCATATATATATATATATGTATATGGGGCATGGAGAAATGTTACGGCATTATATGCCACCACATGATCAGTTGGTATACGTTGATGATTTCGCCCACTGAGGCCGAGATCATATGATGGGATGCCCTCAGAGGGTTGATGATATTATGTACGCATATACCTATGCATGATACGACATTCATACGCACATGCATGACATTATAAATATTTTAGGGTTCACAAAGTTATTTAGACTTACATGCGGATTCTTTTACTCCATATTGCTTTTATGTCTTCTATGTACTAATTTTCATGCCTTACATAATCGATACATTATTCAAACTGAATCCCCTATTTCCTAGGGCCTGCGTTTTATACCCGCAAGTGCAGGTAGACAGGATGACGGTCCCCCTTCTTAGGATCCTTGTTCTGCGAGAGTTGGTATGCTCCATTTGATTAGAAGTTGCTTTTGGGTTTTGATACGATATGTTTGTATACATATATTAGTATGACGGGACCCAGTCTCATCCTTTGTACAGTTGTACACTCTATTAGAGGTCTGTAGATAGTCATGTATAGTCGGATAGTATGTGGCCTTGTCGGCTCGCCCTATCGTATTCTGTATATATATGTACCTATGTCTTTTGGGCACATTTTCTCCCGTATGTTATTCACATAATGCAGTAGTTTACTGCGAGACGTTATGCATGTCCTTCACTTATTTCATGTTTTATCTTGGACGTATGCTTAAGGGTGTTCAACAGGTAGGCTCGATCACTCGTCATGGCCCATCGGTTTGGGTCGTGACAGTAATCTACGTAGGTGTGTTCCTTATAATGTTGTGTGGGGAGTTTCTTTTCTACCAGTGGGGTATATGTGTTGAGATTTGAGTTTGGATTGGTTGAGAAAGTTGAACTGACTGTCAAGAGAATTAAGGCGAGCTTAGTAGATGAATTGAGGTACTATATGGTTTGTGTTGCATGAGCTTGTGAAGAATTTGGTTAAATCTCACTGCGGTAGAATGACAGTAATAGAGTATGGATATTGAGAGTTACCGAGTATTTTGATCTATGGCTTTGAGCCAATGGGGGAGCATGCTATTGACGGTTTGATTTCATGGTTATATGTTACATTTCAGTTGTAGTCTGAGGCATACTTGTGGATTAGTTATGACTTGCAGAGGTTGAAATCGAGGATGATTCGAGTAAGGAAATTCCTGAATACGGGTTACATTGCCCTTTATGAAAATATGAAAATCATGGAATGATTAAGTTGTTATTTTGAAGGATGTAGTGCGCACGAAGTATGAATTTGATTGGTGGTGTTAAGGCAGGGTTACTTCTTTGGGTGTTGGTTTGCTAATGTGGCATATGTCTTTCGGCCCGTTTAGGCGGTGCAATTTAGCTTTGAGCAAAGTGGGTGACTCTCGAGAAGGTTCTAATGGGTTCGAGATTTATATATAGCAATTAAGAATTTTTTCGAACTTGTGTATGGATAGAATCTTAGATTTGCATTTGATGGTGCCGGGACTTGAGGTAATTCTGTATGACTATATGGATTCTACATTCCAGTATAGGAAAGGTAAAAGAATAGTTTTAAATTCACATAGGGTATTTTCAGAGTGGGTGTTTCGATTGTGGTATTTATGGGGGTAATTATGATGTGGTGAGACTCTACAGATGATTTGGTGGCAATATTCTTGGGTTTGGTGACATGCCTGGCTTGGTCGAGTTAAAGGAATTCAGTTATGATAGCTTGGTTATGTGCAAATGAATTTCAAAGTGTTCAAGATGGGTTCTACCATGGTTTGAGATGGATATTTTCTACCGGCGTGAGGAACATGTTGTGTAATGTGATTTCCACTTGGATGGGAGTAAGTGGAAGGTTTCTAACTAACCGGGTATGTATTTTACTATTGACTTAGAGTGTTAATGAGGCTCTCGTGTTTTCATGTAATGGCCTAATAGAGGCGGCGCGAGGAGTGAGATTGGGATTTGCATGGGCAAGTATAAGATTAAGTTTTGAAAGGATGGTCATGAATTCTTAGACAACATGGGCGGTTTCATATGATTAGATGAATGCTATAACTACTCGGTAATCCATGAGAAGGGTGCGCATTTCTGAAGGCGCATTGTGTTTTGACTTATGAATGTTTCGTTGGTATTGCGGTATTCGCCTAGTTGATCGACTGCCGATATTCAGATTTTTGCTATGTGGCATGGGAGAATTATAGAAGTATTCCTCGTGGCAGACCTTTTAAATTGTGTATTTCGAGACTTTGAGCTCATTTCTCATATTTTGAACCCTAGACTTGGAAAAAGGGCAATTTTCTATGGAGATTTTT
>AWOL01S0039367.1:3064-14473 GCA_000715115.1 Nicotiana otophora | reverse complement strand
TTGTGTGACTAAGTATATACCACAAATGTTTAATGTCTGGTATGATTTTTGAAGTGTATAGAATGTTCGGGGTTAGTTATTCCAATTTCATTTAAGAGATATCAAATTTCTCTAACTGTAATCCATGTACATAGTTTTTGTTTAAAAAAGGGATAGTATGTGACCATAGAATAGGGTCAAATGGTAAGGAAAGTTAGGAATAACCTTATGCTTCACTTTGGTTATTTAAAGAAGAACAATAAAACATGATTATAGCAGGTGGTTATTAAAACAATAGTTAGAGATTTGGATCCCAACAAAGGAGAAGGATCCGCAAGTATAAGACCTTTGGTCTAAGGGGGAGATGTGAAAATCGTTAGTAAGTATAGTTGGAGATTTGAAACCCACATAGTGAGTTTTGGATACCAAAGCTATCAAATCATGCCCAGTTAACTGTCACGAGGGTAATGCCATTGCACGAGACTCTACTATTCCGAGTAATGGTCAGAGACTTAGCTCACAACAATACTATAAGTGTTTTCAGGAAGTACCTTAAAAAGATACTCAAGTATGGGTAGTATAGCTCATGATTGAGGCAGACAAGAGAACTCTGGTGAAAGACATTCACCGCTTATCCAAGGTAGAACGGGACTTGCTCCTCCTTAGTAGCCGAAGTTAAGGCGAAAGAGTTTGATGATCCCTACTTGTTGTAGCTGAAAGAGGGGATTCACATGAATAAGGCGATGGCTTTTGAACAAGGGGGAGATGATAGTACCTTGAGGTACCAAGATAGATTGTGTGTTCCAACCATATATGGACTTAGCGAGGGAGGAACATGTTAGAAGCCCATAATTCCAGGTATTCTATCCACCTAGGTTTCCCAAAGATGTATCATGATCTTAAGGAGATCTTATTGGTGGAACGACATAAAAAAGAATGTTGCAGACTTTGTGGCCAATTGTCCAAATTGTTAGCGATTGAATGTCAAGAAGCACAAATCCTAGCGTTTTACAATAGAATATACATATCCTTTAGTGGATATGGTAAATATGGACCTCATAATACGATTATCTCACTTATTTGAAAAGCATGATTTGTAAGGGCGAATGTGTAGATCGCCAATTGGTTGGTTCAAAATTTACGAAGCACAGTTGTTGGGACCATATTTGGTCAATCAGTCTATAAGAATTATCTTGAACAAAACCTCCATTACCTTGCACATATTTCTCTACTCGGGTTTTCATTTGTGGACCGTTAGTCCTCTTCTTGTTCACCATAATATTTACTCTCTCCACAGCATGGACTTTCTTAGGGGGTTGCACTTGATTTAGTTGAGCCTTTGCTAGTTGAGACATGGTAGTGGTCAATTTGTCAATGGCTTGCCCATGGTCTTGCAATTATCTGTGGAGGGGGATCATATTCGGATCACCTTGTGCGACATTAGCACGGGACTGCCAAGCCGATGATGTCTTCTCCATCTCATCTAGAATGTCACACACCTCCATATAAGGCCTAGTCATAATGTTCCCAGTGGCTAGTTGATTCACTACACATTGATTGGTTGTCTTAATCCCACGATAAAAGGTTTGTTGCAACATGTTTTCCGTCATATCGTTGCTGGTACATTTCTTAACTATTGTTCCATAGCGCTACCAAATTTCATGTAGTGGTTCATTTGGCTCTTATTTTAATGCCTAGATCTCATCTAGAAGTGTAGCCATGTGCCTGAGAGAGAAAAACTTAGCAATGAACTTGGCCGCCAACTCATCCCAACTGTGAATGGAATCGTTCAGCAAACGTTCCAACCAATCTAAAGATTTCCCCCGTAGAGAGAAGGGAAAAAGCCCTAGCCTCGATGCATCCTCGGAAACATTAGTTTGCTTGCTCCCCTAACATGTATCCAGAAATCCTTTCAAAAGTTTGTAAGCATTTTGTGTTGGAGCACCGGTAAGGAAACCCTGTTGCTCAAGCAAAGTGAGCATCACATTGATGATTTGAAAGTTGCCTGCTCTAATACGAGGAGGGACTATTGCACTAGCGTAACCTTCGTTTGGGCAATATATGGTGTGGAGATGCTTGTGGTGGATATGGAGGAGGCAGGGGTGAAACGGGCATGTTGTCTTGTGTTCCCCGGCCTCTTTGTTGTGGCACTTGACGTACCTCATCGAGTTGTTCCTCCTCACAGTCCAAATCCCCCAAAGGCATATTTCCGAGCTCATTAATTGCCATGATTATACGTAAGATTTCTTAAACACGTTCGTAATACAGAAGGGAAAGAAGATATGCCAAAACACACTCAAATATATAGCTAACATCGTTTAAGCTCCCCGCCAACGACGCCAAAAATTGATCCACACTCAACAATGAGTGGAAGAGATCATTGGAAGAATAGCACCCAACTATGAGTCGGGGTCGATTTTCTCAGGGAGCTAAAAATAGGTGCCGGAGTATACTTGATGAGTGAAGATGAAACAATTTAAATACACTTTCAATCGAGCTAGTTTTGCTAATTTCTTTTATGAAATACACTATCAATGATCAACTAGAGAAAAACAATTAGACATTGACTAATTGTTTTTTGTTGTTTTCAAATAGACAAAAAGTCCTAGGGATGTAACCTTTGCCTAGGTGTTTGCCTAATGTGATTATTATGTTAACACTTGTTTTAGTAATTGAGGTGTATTATAGCTGTCAACTCTAAGTTACCCACTCAATACCTCTCAGCAATAGAGTGATTTTTCTCAATTTGGATTTCCCAAGCCCAAATGAGTATCAAGCTAAATAGTTGATATGAGCTCATGTCGGGTTTTCCCTATCTCTAGTTCAAACCCTTTTATTTAGGCTATTCAAATACTTAACTAGCCCAATTTCTTGTTAGCCAAGTTTTCCTGGACTAGGTCCCTTTTTCTCAAGTAAAGACCAAGTCAAAAAGGCATGAATCAATGTTTGCAACCATTAATTAAAAAAGTAAAGTATGAACAAGGCTAAATAACAAACACCCAATCATAAACAAGCATTAAATTAGATGCCCATAAGGTTGACACACTAGGGTTCGGTCACTAACCTAGTAAGTATCTAGCTTCTCATAGTAGAAAATGAAGATAACAAATAACAAACACTAATTAAAGCCATAATATAAATTTAAAATGATAAACTATGATATTTTTGTCCCAAGATGATCAAGAATTACCCAAAGTGGTAAACTACAACTGCTACAGCTAAGAAAACTTCAAAATTTGACCTAAAAAAGTGATTTCCGTCTATTTATAGTGGCCCAAAATTCACTGATGAAAATGCCCTTCGGGAGGTTCTGCGGCCGCACATTGCTTGAGTCTACAGGTTGAGAGATTCTACTGCCGCACAATTTGATTTGCGGCTGGACTTGAGCTTCTGCGGTCGCACAAATCATGCGTGGTCTGCACTTCTGGCAAGGCTTCAGTCTTGGTCATTTTGCACACTCTTTGAACTTTTTGATTCTTTTCAGTGCGACCATGTTCGGCAGCCGCACAAATTGTGGGCGGTCCGCACTTCTCTTCAATCACTTCTGGGCTTCTACATAAGATCTTCCGCCGCAGAGAAAATTTTGCGCTCAGCACTTTCTTCTACGTGGTATGCTGCGCTCCGTCTTGCCTTCTGAGCCGGAACACTCCTTTTTGAGTTGAATTTCTTCATTAGAGTCAAAATTTCCAATATTCCTGCAATTTGAACACCTTTATTAGTTTTGGGAACATAAATCAATATTTTCAGACTAAAACTAAAGCATGAAGGTACTAAAGTGGTCAAAATCCACACTTATCAATATACCGCAAGCAGGAAGACCATAACCAAGGCGCAATCATTCATTCAACACCAAAGGCCATCCCGCTCGAATTCCGCCACAAAGCCCAAATAGAACCACATCATGTGTGTAAATAGTCAACAACCTCAAAAATCATTATAGCATAGGAGAGTAATACATGAAAAATATCATAAAAAGAATAAAATCAACTCTAACATATGACACTCCCTAAATATTAACTGTGCTGAGTAAACAAAGCCGACCGGATGTAGAACACACATTCTCATTAGACCTACCAATGGCCTAAAAATCAATTATGATACGCACGAAATAGGTTGAGAACCTCCAAAAATTCCACATTAACCTATCGATAACACATTCACTCAGTTGTCAACCTCTCAACATACCATCACCGTCTACAACCAACGAATAATCTACCTTTGAGAACCCTCATAGTCTTTAAATCCCTAGAATACATGAATATCCACGTCCTATCCCAACTCCACCACTCAAATGAACAATACATCCCTCATACACAATTACCTCATAATAAATATTTCCATAATTCTTCCGCTCCACATAGCAAAATCTAAACATCAATAGTCAACCAACAACCAAGCGATTACCGTAATACCAGTCAAGCATCTGCAAGTCAAACACAATACGCCCTCTGAAATAGGCACCATTATCAGGTGATACATACAGTGCCAGCATCCTTCTATATGTATGAAACCGTCAATGCAGTCTAGAACTCCTGAAATTCAATTCAAAGCTGAACTGCAACCTCGTACATGCAAACCTTAATCCCACACGTCATGGCACATCTATCATGCCATGATAAGAAAAATACGAGAACCCCATTATCATCCCGAAATTATAAGCCGGACACATATTCTGCCAGTCAGAAACTTTCAACTTGACCTCTATCCAAGAAACAATCACAACACCTAACATATTCCTCATCGCTATCGAAAAAATCGCCCCAAGCCGTGGTTGAAATCATTGGGAGCTCTTCGAAACCCATTAGCACAAAACCAAGTCATCCGAACCGATGAAAGCTTTTATCATGCCAACACGAATCACTACCAAGATGACCTCATTCTTTTAATTCTCCTCAACTTACCTTCACGTTAACACTTCTTATTGCCAGTACAATACGATCCTTAACCAAAGCTCATCACAAGAGATCCTATCATGAATCCACGTCATCCTAAAGCCCATAAGACACTGTATTCCCTCTTAAGAATCAAATAATACCACAACCAAAATTCCAACACCAGAGAGATCTTTAATGAATCTGAAGTTGTTTCTTTAACCTCTGAAGTGCTGAAATGTAGAATCATTAATGATACATAAATCTTAAACTGATTAGAACCAATTTGAAAGTCATCCACTCTGCTGTAATCTCAAATGCACTGCCAATACGAGCCGAACAACCTATGCTCAATCAACAACCAAATACCTCATGAAGAAACCCCATCTTACGAAACCGTGTGAATCCCTTCTCTGTGCAGACTACATCCACCATGAATAATAAACCCGAATCATTCAAAGATTTCCAATATGCCCACAAAGTATAGAACATCATGCATCCAGCAATTTCCTCTTTCGAGTCATCCTCGAAATCAACCTCTTTAAGTCATAACCGATCCATAAGTATGTCGCAGACCAAAACTATCATAACACATGACCATGCAATCTGATCATCGACAACAGATTCCCCCACTTGGCTCGAAGCCACAGAACGTAACAGTTGATAGCCCACAATGCCCTTACTCCGTAACTGCCATAATATCTCATTCTAATTCAACTAAGTCCTTCATACGCTCATGTAGCTCTAACAATAAAAATAGCTTAAATCATCTGTTAAGTGCATATCCATCCTCGCGATAGCCGTGCAAACTTCTCTAAGCAATACAAACTCAAATTATAGCACATAATCTATTGATAGGAAGGAACATCTCCTCATAACATCATAAGGATCACACAACTCAGAACATCCCACAGAAGATAATCCACCTGCTTTGCCTCAAACTGACATCTCTCTATGCCCTTTCATGGCCACAACCACTATACAGTCACTAAATCCTCTCGAATCTGAACTCACCAACAAGACATAACAATCCACTTCATTCCATAAATGAACAGCATGAAAGACCCCTCGATATGCCTATATCTCGAGACTATACCACACATCAAGATAGAAATCAAGCATCCATAGTCTTTTCGCATCCCAAGCAACATTCTTCTTATCACATCCCAACTATCTAGGCACACCCCACAATCACATAATACTCATATATTGCTACTCAACTACTCTCTGAGCCATCAATCCCACTCATGGGGACACTAACAGACATCTAAGTCCAAAAGCATATACTCAAACAATATGAAACTACCGACTGGCCCAATCAATTCAACACAAAGAACACATCTCGCACCTCATTCATGAAATCACAAGTCATCGACGCATATATGAGTGGATGGAAGGAATTAAAAGAGATACACTTCAAACTGAGTCAATGCCGCACGATAAGGAAAGAAAGATGTGAAGTTTCCTAGATGCCCTGTAGTCTCTCGAAGATAGGTATGGACGTCATCATACCGATTCGCAAGACTCTACTAGACACTTGCTCATAACTCGTAGAACCTATGAACCTAGAGCTCTGATACCAACATATCATGACCCAAATCCACCGAGTCGTGATGGTACCTAACCCAACCTATTAAGTAAGACAAACAATTGTCAACACAGTTCTAATGAAAATATTAAGAAATCAATAAATGAAATAACTAAATTCCCATCCAATAATCCAAGGAGTGGTAGTACAAGTCGTGAGCATCTAAGACTGGGATTTATAAAGCTGGTATGAAAATAAATATAACATCTATTTGCAATATACATGAATAGATGACAAATGTAAAACTACCAAGGACTAGTGGTAGCTATATCCAGAAAAGCAAGTACACCTTCATACTAGATCCCGTCATCCACAACATCTCAGCTCTATAATTTACACGTAAGGTATAGAAGTGTAATATGAGTACTATTAACCCCATGTACTCACCAAGTATCATAACTAACCTCGATGAGGTAACATAAGTAAGATTTATAAATGATACTTGCTAATCAGATGTGTAGTTCATAATTGCAACAAGTTCATAACAATAATATGATCAAATCTTGAAATCATGGATTAAACCACCTAGTGCACTAAATTTTCTTAACATATATAATGATCATATACAAATAAATCAGGTAACCAGCCAAGGAAATTATAAGTGAAGAAGAAATGCAATAACCTAACATAAAACTGTTGAAGAGCCCAATCCGATATAAATAGAAATCACAACACAGCTCTAAGGCCCACATCAGAATCTCAATAATTGAACAAAACAACCGATCAGCCTTCCTAAGGCACACATCAACCAGAAACCTATCGGTTTCTCACAATCCATGTATACACCATCAAGAAGGAATATGAGAGTGTAACCCTAGGGGGAAGGATCCATATCCATACGCTGCATGGACAACTCACGTTCTAATAATATTAACCGCACGGACAACTCACATGCCAATAACAACAATATTCGAATCTGCATGGACTACTCACGTGCTAGCAATATCAATTGAATAGACAACTCACGTATTGCATGGAAAACTCACGTGCCAATATCATAATTTGTCCGACGTTGTCACAAGCTCTATATCACAATCCGCCCAATGTGGTCACATGCTCAATATCACAATCCGTCTGACGTGGTCACATGCTCAATATCACAATTTTCCCGGCATAGTCACAGGCTACCAGTCAAATTATATCACACGGAAAGCGAATATAGAAGAATACATGTACATGATCAATGGGCATTTAATTTCATACTCCATGACTATTATAAGTAACATGCTAAGGTGTATGCATGTGAAAAGTGTGCTATCATAGCTCAAATCAGACAATTACATCACGAAAGTAACAATTATCAGGTTCAATCAGGAGATTAAACTCTATGTAACCTCAAACATGGCTCAAAATAGCTCATAACGGGGTACAAGTATAAGAAACATCACAGCATAATGCTTAGCAATAAATTCAAGATATATCATAGCCTAAGCACTACCCCGAGCATGAATAAATACCCCCATGCATGCACATAGGCTCAACCCTGCACGTGTGCGCCACCCGTAGCATGTAGATATAACAAATAACTAAAGCGACTGGTGTCTCAACCAAGTTTAGGTAAGATACTTACTTCAAGTGACGCAAACTAATATTCTTGAAGCACCATCCCAAAACAATCGACCTCTGAACGGCTCGAACCTATCCAAAAACAACTAAAAAAAATCAAATAATATAATAGGAAATAAACCCAAACAATAAAGGTCGAATCTCTAATCTAATACCCAAAGTCAACAAAAATCTCAACCTTGGATCGCATCTTGGAACCCGACAAAACTCACAAATTCTGGCAACCCATTTGAATATGAGTCCAATCATACTAATTTTACTATCAACCTGACTATTTGGACCTGCGGGTATGAAACGCAGCGTCCCTAGACAAAAGGGACGTTAGTACAAATAAATTACCGAGTATGTAAGGCATAAAAGCGGTATATAAAAGACATGAAAGAAGAATGGAGTAAAAACTCAACCTGTAAGTCTGAATAGCTCCGTGAATCATGACATTTATAATGTCATGCATATGCGCACAAATGTCATATCATGCATTGGTATATGCGTACATAACATAAGATCATTATGCCTTCGGATAAACTTTATCAACATATGTATTTTCTGAGACCCATGAACAAACGATATAATAATAAGACACATGGGGAATCAAGAACATTGGCACCCCTAGTACTTATATGAATAGGTCATTTATGAAAGTTGCGCGTTTGCTCATTTCGTTTGTATTATATGGTTAATGACAAAATGAAAGAAGATATAGCCTTAACATACCTCAAGTCATCAATGCAACTCAACAACAAGCTTACGACAACAATCGTGCCAAAGCTATAAAAATGAAATACATGTACAACTTAGATGGCGCTAGTATATCGCGTATCTCAAATGATAACTCGATTCAAAAATAAAACGGGCAGCATTTTCCCTGATTTTACTGTTCCCTCAAGCTTACTATTGGTGATCTACAAACAAAATACAATCGGCAACTCAAAAACAACCCAACTACCTAACATTCAATATAACAAAAACCCTAAATATACCATAACACACCCAATCAACAAGTTATCAATTAGCCTGAAATTGCAACGACGAGCGACTAGCCTACTACCCTACCACATGTGGAATTTCTCCACACCTTTATATCCTTCCAAACTCCATAAATCAGCAGCACAATAGGCCAACACGAGTGGAATACAAAATAGTCCACTAAAAGTAAAATAAATCAAACTCACGGCTTCCGATAATCGTACCATGAGTACTAACTATTAGGAAACGAATGTATCAACCTTCCTTGATATTTAAAGCTTAAATACAGAAATTAGACATTTTCTTAACTATGAAGTACCTTCCAAAACTCAAACTATAATGAAAAAGAGAGTCGATATAGCGATACTTACGTCGTAGGGATCGTTCTAATGTTATCGCTTCTTGATTTCGTACCCTGGATGTTAATCTTCTTTGAAGCCCTAGAAGAGAGCTTATGGATATGTTTATGGATGTTCTCTTGTCGTGTTATATGGAGAAATGAAGATACATACGGCCTAAGACCTATGTATATAAACTTTGGAAATGTCAAAGAGGTGCTAGCTTGGAACCCTAGCACTGGCCTATCTTCTGACGCTTTTTTTTTATCTGGATGTCGTATGAATGAATGGCTAAATGCGTTAGAAACTAAATTCCAAGACCTTCAATTTTGTATATAATATGTCCCAAAAGACCGCATATAATACATGAAATGTATTCCTTAAGACCCTTCAGTGACACACCTACCTGTCACCTATGCAGTCTGTGCGGTCTCGCGAAACTGCAAATATCTCTCTACTTTGATGTCGTATCGACAAACGGTTTAATGAGTTAGAAACTAGACTTGTAGATATTAAATTGTTTATGTATATGATACCTAAATCCCAGGTATATTGCGAGAAATGCTCCGCTACATTTGACCTAATATTTAGCACATTTATGAATGTAACTTGTGATGGCCTTTAAAAACTTTTGTTCCACAACTCGCTTGACTTTAAAACATAATACACGACTATCACACAAATAAAATAAATCATAACATAACCTCATTATCATGTTAAGAACCCTAGTCTCACCCCAAAGTACATGTTATAACATTCCAAACTTGTCGACTTTCGACGAAACTTATTTTTTTCAATTGGTTTAGGTTCTAATGTTTCCATCCCTCTTGGTACTTGTTAATCATGATATTAAATATTTGTAACCTCCAAGGTAACATGATTAACTTAATTTATGTACCCTCAAAGATGATATCATTTCTGAGCTTACATCAATTGACTTACAAATACTCTCATGTACGAAGATATGGGGTGTAACATCATTCCCCCTTTGGAATATTCGTCCTCGAATGTTGACTCATGCACTTATCCGTCTCATAACCCATAGATCTTACAAATATTTTAATACTGTCCTTGCCATCTAGGCAATTGTTTTGTGAATAAATCCCAAGGCCAGGGCATTCCCCCTTTAGGCCTCTTTCTCACACCACGACTTGTTGTCCGAATTCTTCCAATCTTGTAACTGTTGGTACCTTCTATCATGCAGCCTATATGAATCTGACCATGGAAGTGACTATGCGAATATTTTCTCCTTTTTTTCTCAATCTTTTAGCCAATATCTAGGCCTCACCTTATGAATATATGTATTTAACTATGACAAACTATCCCTCTGGGCATCTATAGGTACACTGAAGTTTTTCGCTCGGTACTTTGTCAATCTTACGACTATTTATATAACTTATTTTACAGTGTCAGTTATCTATGCTTATGGGTTTACTACAACTAGGTAGGTCACACTGTACAATAGCTCTTACTTCGGTTTATTATTACCGAGGTCTTCTACCCAACTCCATGTTACTCTCTCGCTACTTATCTTATATGTATAAATCTAAGTCCTTTAGTTCTTCCTCATTACTGTTCATCTTAAGAATGACGGCCTAATCTCATCTCATATTTTGTATCTTTTATCCATCCATTGTTGATTCACATTAATATTAATCCATAATCTACCAATGATAACTTGGAACCTCTTACATAATACATTGTCACTAGGGCTCACGTTGCATCATGGGACATTTGAAATAATTTGCTTGATCCACCTTGGGGCGATACTATACTTCATTAACCGTATTTCATAGCATCCCAACGTGATTCATGTTATGGGGGTATTCTAATCCCGTGCAATCCATGAAATCCCTTTTTCTAAAATCATTACTCAATCAAAGGCCTAAACGTCATCCTCTTATCATCACCATTACACCCTTATTCTACTACTAGTTCAACATATCATCTTTTATAATTGCTCCTAGTCTTAGACTCCTCTGAGTTCATTCAGGTTGTACCAAGCTTTCTGTTACTTACGGAAACCATCAGCTCCATTGTTTTGATGGGTTTAATCCCGAGGACTTACATATTCGCGTCACCTTCTCACTCACCTTTTCAT
>AWOL01S0039364.1:47763-63219 GCA_000715115.1 Nicotiana otophora | reverse complement strand
TGGTCTTCCTCGACCTCTGGCTCGGCCTCTGCCCCGACCCCAGCCTCTTGCGGCTCCAACAGGGGGCACGGGTATCTGATCATCGGATCCAGTTGTGCGTGTCCTCACCATCTGTGAGAGAAAAAAAATATAATGGTTTAGAACTTTGAATTCAACAATTGCGCATGATAAGGAATCAAAGAAGTGAATATTTTCCTAACAGTTCCATAGCCTCTCGAAGATAAGTACATACGTCTCCGTACTGACCCGCAAGACTCTACTAAACCTGCTTGTGACTCATAACACCTATGAACCTAGAGCTCTGATACCAACTTGTCACGACCCCAAATTCCCTCCTTAGGAGGTCGTGATGGCACCTAGTCTCTAAGACTAGGTGCGCCTATCAATGCGAAATAATCATAAATATCTAAAATAAATAAACTACAATTCAAATAATTACAACTCCCAAAACCCGGTCGAAATAAGTCACAAGCTTCTAAGAATTTATTCTATGTCTCTATACATCAGAGTCTAAATCAAATAAGGAAAACAACATAGTAAGATAGAAGGGGACTCCGGAGTCTGCGGACACTGGCAGATATACCTCGAAGTCTCCGTACACAGGTACTCGTTGATATCTGGGCTGGTAAGAAATATCTGGATCTGCACAAAACGATGTGCAGAAGCATAGTAGGAGCACACCACAACGGTACCCAATAAGTGTCAAGCCTAACCTCGGTAGAGTAGTGACGAGGTCAAGTCAAGTCCTACTGGAAAATAATAATAAATGGCATGGTAAAATATTTCACAATATAATAAAATAAAATGATAATGAAAATGAATCAAATAGCATGTCACCATTTAATTAAACAAAAAAATGGCAAATAATATCTCGGGGAATCGAAACAGAATTTTCTTTCAACTTTAAGAAAATCACAACAAATAATCAAAGGCAATTGCGGCCATAAATCAATATCAATAAGGGCACTCCCGAGGTACCGCCTCGTAGTCCCAAATCATAAATAAATTCACAATATATCAATTCCTTATCTCACCGCGGGAGCTTTCACAATTTATTTTTAACGAAAATATTTTTTTCCGAAATAGCATCCCGCATTTTAACCATCCTTATCACACCGCATGACTTCTAGTAGTTTCCCCTACTAGCCACGCGTATCAAGCTACCCTTATCTCACCGCATGCGTTTCACACCCAAACCTTATACCACCGCATGCGTATCAATATCACAATATATCACAATTTACACCTCAAGTGCCCAAATATTTCAATTTGCCAAAATAATTCAACAACAATATTTTTTTTTTACAATAAAGAGCTCGCGGCTCATGCCAAAATAAATCGTCAATAATATTTTTTCACAATAAAGAGCTCACGGATCCATCACAATGAGTACAAAAATCTTATAAAAATATTCAGGAATAAATAATTCAGCAAAATAAAATTTCAAAGTGTTTAATACGTTGCTTCAATACCAAATTTAAAAATGTAAAATACTTTATATTAATAATATTTAATTTTTAAAAAATCAATCTTCAAATAATGCACAGAATAAAAGAAACCAAGTTCCAACTAAACAGATAAAACAATCAGCAGGAAAAGGTCAAGTAAATTTAAAGTATATAAATCAAATCAATGATGGAGAATATAACAAGATTTAATAATTTAATTAATATGCAACAGTGATCTTCACAAATTTAAAACATAATCGTTCATATTTAGTCCGTGTACACACTCGTTACCTCGTGTACACGACTTTCATCACATTACAATTAATACCAATCCTAGAAAACATTTCCCCACACAAGGTTAGACAAGTCACTTACCTCAATTTGCTCCAATTTAACCAAGTAGTATGCCTTTTCCTCGATTTTCTGACTCTGATCGACTCGTATCCAGTCATAATTAATTCGATACAGTCAACAAAAATTATAGGAATCAATTTCATAAGAAAATACTATATTTTTCAATAAAATCCGAAATTAGCTAAAAAATTGCCTGTGGGGCCCACCTCTCGGAATCCGGCGAAACTTACGAACTCCGGCAACCCATTCAATTATGAGTCTAACCATACCAGTTTCACTCAAATCCGACTCCGAATCGACACCGAAATTTCAAAAATTCATTTTTATGAGATTTCTAAAATTTTCCCAAATTTTCATCTCAATACACTAATTAAATGGTGAAAATAATGATATATTCGTGTATATTGACCAAATCCAACTTAGAATCACTTACCCAAATATTTCTCCTTCAAAATCTGCCAAAAATCGCTTCTGCTCAAGCTCAAGTTCGTCAAAAATAGCAACTAGGGACGAAATCCCCAGTTTTATAAACTGCCGAGGCAGCCATCGATCCTGGGTATCGGTCATGGCTTCGATCTTTATGGCCCTCGATCCTGGCCTCGATCCTGGGCCTCGATCCCTAACCCTCGAGCCTTGGCTTCGATCGTGGCCCTCAAGCTGGGCATTCGATCATGCCTTCGATTCTGCCTTCGATCATGGCTTCGATCATGGCCCTCGAGCTGGGCCTTCGATCATGCCTTCGATCATGGCCCTCGAGCTGGGACTTCGATCCTGAGCCTCGTCTCTGGCTTCGACCCTGGCCGTCGATTTGGCCTTCGACCCTGGGCTCGATTTCTGCAGTTACAGCAGAAGAAAATTGCAGCAGTTTTTTAAGTCCAACTTTTGATCCGTTAACCATCCGAAACTCACCCGAGGTCCCGATCCGAAACTCACCCGAGGTCCTCGGGACCTCAACCAAATATACCAACAAGTCTTAAAATATCATACGAACTTATTTGAAACCTCAATCACATAAAACAGCACTAAAATCACAAATCATGCTCCAATTCAAGCTTAATGAAACTTAGAATTTTTAACTTCTACATTCGATGTCGAAACCTATCAAATCAAGTCCGATTGACCTCAAATTTTGCACACAAGTCATAAATGACATAACGGAGCTGTGAAAATTTTCAAAACTGGATTCCGACCCCGATATCAAAAAGTCAACTCTCCGGTCAAACTTCCAAACTTAAATTCCTATTTTAGTCATTTTCAGCCTAATTTCACTACGGACTTCCAAATAAAATTCTGATCACGCTCTTAAGTCCAAAATCACCATACGGAGCTGTTGGAATCATCAAAATTCTATTCCGGGGTCGTTTTCACATAATTCAACATCCGGTCACTATTTGACTTAAGCTTTTAAAAACCTTTAATTTATCATCAAAATTCTATATCTCGGGCTAGGGACCCCGAAATTTGATTCCGGGCATACGCCCAAGTCTCAAATTACGATACGGACCTACTGAAACTGTCAATACACTGATCCGAGTCCGTTTGCTCAAAATATTGACCAAAGTCAACTCAGTTGAGTTTTAAAGCTTTAATTCACATTTTAATCCATTTTTCACATAAAAACTTTGCGAAAAATTTTAGGGACTGTGCACGCAAGTCGAGTAATGATAGATAGTGCTTTTCGAGATCTTAGAATACAGAATTAATTATTAACTTTAAAGATGACATTTTGGATCATCACGTGGGGGGGTTAAGGTAGTAGGTAGTCGCGACTCGCGAGTTTTTCTTCCGCATACTGGTAGTATTAGTATTATCCCCAAACTTTCTTAGTTCTTAGTTTTCTATTATTATCTATTAGTTCTTTGATTCGGTTATCTTATTTTTCTTGTTGTTGTTGTTAGTACTTTTTGGCTTCTCCACTATCGTTTTTTCTTTTAATGATTAATGGAATTATGCTTTTTTGAGTCAATTGTCTATCGAAAACAACCCCTCTAGCTTCACAAAGGTAAGGGTAAGGTGTAGACATACACAAACCTAGATCCCACTTGTAAAATTTCATTGATATGTTGTTGTTGTTGTTAAACCAATAGTGTAAAAAATCACTATCAGTATAGTTTAATTTGTAATGACGGATTAATTAATATTTTTATCAAGTTATTAATATGTTGTATCGTTTGTCGTCGTTTCATGATGTCATACACAAACAATATGAAGAATAAACTTGTAACATAAAAAAAAAATATGACATGGAGTAGAATTATTATATAAAAAAATAGGGCCAAAGATAAAATATGATTATTTAATAATAAGGAGAGGTAAGATGAGAGAAAAAAGCAAGGAAAAGACGTCAACACACCAAATTCGTCGCTCCATAAAGTGACACTTTTCATCGTTACATAATGATGGATTTAACAATACGATATAATAAAATTTAAGTAACAATCAAAATAAATATTATATTTTAAGTAATTGTACAGTACAAACAACCATCAATTTACTTGTCCAAAAATCTTTCGCAATTTAAAAAACCGCGATCAATAATGACAAAGTAGGGTAAGATCGCTGAACAACCTTTCAACGTGGCACTATATATATAGGAAGTTAAAATCTTTCCAAAACCTTTTCTTATCGTATTCAACGGCGGGCCTAGACGGACTGCAAATTAGCCACGTATTGGTCAATAAAACAACAAGGGCATTTAATTTAATAAATGTGTGAATGATTTGAGAAAATATCTCAATTATATTATTTATTTTATACCCCCAACCACTTGGCAAACAATCAACTCAAAGCAAGAGCATCCAATTTTCTCCAACCTGAATTTTCATATTTTTCTTCTTATAAAAACAAAGCTAGCAAAATTTGGACACCACTTTGCGCGATCCTTTAAGACATTAGTGTATTTACTAAATAATACATTATCTACAATAATGAATTTAAATACTTTTCCAGGAAAAAGAAAACGGTCATAAACAACATTCGAGTTATTTTGAGTATATATTACCAATGAAGCTTATTTAAGTTTTATCTAAGGGATTTTTCTTGGGAGGTACGGGGAAGGATTTGGAATGGAATAATATTGATTCATACAGAAGAAAAGGTTCTCTATTGATTCAAACACTATACCTAAGCTGTGGGATAAGGATCGAGGAAGGGGAAAAACCTAAGATTTCATATGGTACAAAAATAAAAAAGGTAAAAGCAAAAAATGATTGACAGGAATTCGTTTCATAACTACTAATTACAATGCAAGTCAAAATACTTATATTATTGTTAGTTGTATAGTGAGAAGAATTTTTTAAATGAGATACATACTTTTTTTATTAAGAACATAATTTGTTCTGAGGCAACACACCGGGGTAATACTTGAAAGAATGCACAAGCATTAGTTGGTAGAGATAGAGAGCAATCCTCAAAACCACCATTATGGTTTCTTTCTAGCAATCTCTTTCAACATTCATCCAATCACGTAACTAAAAGAGAAATTTAGCTATTTATACTAGTGTTTAGGTCTTCGGACAATTAGAAACTAATACAAAGTTGTAAATACTCCTTCATCCTTAACTAGGGGTCTTAGATTCGAGTCGTGGGTATTGAATCGCCTTTGTTAGGAAGCACTTTACCCCCAATGTGGGACTTCCCGGCTGGAATCCGGAAGCTGGCCCCAAATGGGGTAACAGACGCTGGGTGGGAAACCAAAAATAAAAAAATAAAAAAAAATAATTCAAAGCATTGTGCCTTGGAAGATGCAAAGCATTGGCCTTTTGAAAATGCCTTGGCACCTCTTCTCTTTGGGTAAATTGCTGCTCAAAATATGGCCAGATGCAAATGCACATTAGCTGGTTGCATACCTGCATTAGCATCTCAAAGATGTTCTTCCAGGTTGGGTTTTAGAGCTTGGAATGCAACAGCACTAGCTTGGGATGCGATGGCATCTCCAACCAAGTTCTCATCCTTTCTTGAGAATTTCTTCATAGTTCAATTCTGGAACTAGTTGGAGCTCCTTAAACTTCTTTACAAGCCTCTTCCAAGCTTTTTCCACCAATGGCATGGTCTAAATGTGACTTCTTTATCTTCAATCTCCTCTGGCATTATACCTCCCTTCCTTGGAAGGGCTCGACCTCCCTGGATTGGTATCATTCTCTCCTCCTTGGAACGATTCGACTCGAATGAGGAAGTTCTAAAAACCTACAGAAGCAAATAAGAACAAACTTAAGAATAGAGAAACTTAACCACACAACTAGTACAGCGCAAGAATAACACTAAATAATGTCCATACTAATTTCCTTCGGATTCTAACCTTTGTTTCCTAATTAAGCATTTGCTATATAACATCCGTCATTGTCAATCGATGCTCCTATGTAACATACAAGTATAAAGTTCATTACTTTCTAAAATATCTTTGGTGCCTTAAGGAAGACCAAGTGCATAAGTAAACCAAAACATACATGCCATATTGATAGACAACATATATACTATGCTTGGTTCTTTTACCAATTTAAACCCATCTCCTACCTTACCTCATACGATGGATTACACAATTGAAGCTATTTGGCGCTTGATTTATCAGGAATCTGCCAAAAAAGAATATCAACGACAGAGTAAGAGATAGCAAGGTAGTTAATAGTTCTCAGGCCAACTCCCTTCATTTCACAAGTTGGTTTCTCCTCCCATGTTGTATCTTCAAGCCCTACACTTGGTTCAAGATCCTCAACATCCGCATCTTTAGTTCTTTGCTATTCATCCTCAAAGTCATTCCACAACTGATTGTCCCAAATCTCGCATCCTTCTCCTTGGAAACTTCTCAACACAATGGCCTCACTATCAACACTTTCTTCTTCATCCATGGTTTCCTTCGTCTTTTGGGTTGGTCACCTCCTTATGTTTGAATTTTCCTTCAAGGTCCCGCACAAAAGAAGTACATGCACTAAGGAAGGAATGAGTTAGTTTGCACATGAGTTAAGCTGGTCCGTCTCTACATCACACAAACACCAATGCGTCAACCGCAATTAACAAGTGAGACACTTGTACTGTATCATGTCCTCCCCTCCTATTTGTGGAGCGCCTCAAATACCCACCAGCCAAATGCCCTTCCATCACTGCTCTATCAGTTTTTGTTGGGTGCCTCCATCACAAAAAAGAAATAACATGGATAATATAGGATTCTCTTGTCTCAAGCCCCCGGTTCCCCCAAAAAGCCTATATGATTCCCATCGACCATAATTGAAAATCTCATAACAGATATGTAAAATGGTTCTACTGTCTCTAATTTTCTCTGCAGCTATCCATAAACGAAGTCCAGAAAGCCCAAATTCACATGGTCATTAGCCTTTTCCTGATAGAACTTGCATAGTAGGTCCAACTACCTGACTCTAACTTGGATTCAACACAACTCATTTGCAATCAAAGCCGTATCTATGTTTATCAGCGTTCTAGAAAAGCATCCATTAGCACCTTCTTGAGCCTAAGGACAGCACAACAACAACAACAACAACAACAACAAATACGACTCAGTCTCAAATAAGTTGGGTTCGGACTTCGGCTATATGAATCATCACTGACTAGATTACTCCATTTAAATCAACTCATGCTAATATTATGCAAATACAAATACCCATCTAATTTTACCTCAATTTCACTTTTCGTATGTTGACTAAATTGCAGTAAATATACAGTCATACTTTTATCCTAAAAATTTTTCAGAAAGGTAACATTGTATTAATCATCAGCACAAAGGCTGTGCTGCGAGCCATTTTAAAATTCCAAAAGGCAAAAGTATGTCCTTGTTCCTCTTACAAGGACTCTAGAAACTCTTGTAATGTTTCGGCTTCATCTATATAATTTCCTTTACACCGAAAATAAAATAACAAAATACAATTCACCCTGATTCTATGAATTGTGCAAGTTGTATCTTCAAGGCACCTAACATTTCTTTCCTTCTAAACAGCCCACCATATGCATGCTAGGATTGTTTTCCATCATTTCTTCTGCCTTACATTGCTTTCTACATTGTTCCATCACCTAAAACCCTTATCTCTAGAGTGCTTCACCATAGCTCAAATTTTTGGTTGACACCCTCGAAGTTTTCGTCAATTAGCACTACATATCGTCAGTAGATAACATGCACCAAGGGATCTCATTTTGTATTGTGTTGGTTAGCTCATCCATAACTTTGGGTAAACAAGTACAAGCTCAATGCCGATCCTGGTATAAACCCACGGTTACGTGCAACTCCGTTGTATCTCCTAGTGTTGTTCTCAAGTTAGTGATGGCTCTTATGAATTCTTTCCTTCTCCAATACCTTTCTTGGTAATCTATCATATGCCTTTTCTAGGTCGAAGAACACCTTGTGCAGATCCTTCATCTCACGATAAACTTCCATCAATCTCCTTGGCAAAACTAAGTCTAAGAATAGCACCGTAGGAAAACTTTGTGCACATTGTATGGGTAAAAACTTCATTTTAAGTGTTTGACCTAGTCAACGGTAATAAAGCCCTTGGTGGCTGTGACGAGTTGATACGACTCTAAAAGGTCGAGGTCGAAGGCGAAGGATGAAGCAGTGCCGAGGTCGAACCAGATTGGCAGAAGACGAAGACGAGCACCCATCTTCAGCACGAAGTGATGACCAGTATTAGGATTTAGATTCCCTAGAGAATATTATGTGGATATTCCCTTCTGTTGTACTATCTAAGGTTTTGTGGCCTATGTACCCTTATAATAGGAAGAGATGTAAATCAGAAAGGGGATTAGACCTTTTGTAAAGAAATTCATCAACATTCTCTATACAAGATTCTCACTTTATTGAATAGAAACAAAGCTTGACTTTATAGCTTTCCTCCTTTTATCCCTCTCTCGATCCAAGAAGGATCGGAATACACGTCTGCTTATCATCAGCCATCATTGTCAGAAAACACATCTGAGGATCTCATCCTTGTCGGGTTATCTGTTTCATTTACTATTTGGAAGTCATTTATTACTCCCTCTGTTTCAATTTAGATGACACACTTTACTTATTAGTCCGTTCCGAAAAGAATGACACATTTTTACGATTGAAAATAATTCAACTTTAAACTCTTCGTTTTACCTATTTTACCCTTAATGAGAAAATTTATAACCACATAAATATCATGGTCCCACAAATTTTACCCCTTAAGCTTTTAAGACCACAAGTCTCAAAAGTCTTCTTTTTTCCGTGCCAAATCGAACTACCTCATCTAAATTGAAACGAAGGGAGTATCATTTATTGCTCTTCTTCATAATTCTAAGTCTTTATTGCTCCATTACCACCTCAAGATTGCCTTCTTTTATACTATACATTAAATATTCGCCTTAAAGTGTTAGATCTATCATTGAATATTAATCTTGGCTACGATTAACCCTATTTTTCAACAAATCTAATTGTATAAAACCAAGATCTAATTTTTTGCGTCATACACACATGCCCCCCATTTCACTTGCAGGTCCAACATTGAAGTTAACTGCATTTTCCTTCTTTGGTATCACTATCAGAAGGATACAACATCCCAGTGTAATCCCACAAGTGAGATCTAGGAGGATAGTGTATACACAGGCCTTACCCCTACCTTATGCAGGTAGAAAGGTTGTTTCCGATGAACTCTCTACTAAGGCGAGGATAAACACAGCAGTTTGGAAAAATACAGTAGTAAAGAAGTCGAGAAAAAAGAAGCAGTAATAACAACAAGATAATAATACTCCCTCCGTTTCAATTTATGTGAACCCATTTGACTGGGCACGAAGTTTAAGAAAATAGAGAAGACTTTTAAATTTGTGGTGTAAAATGAGGCATATATATTTTGTGTGGCTATAAATCATTGCATAAAGGTAAATTGTTTCCAAATAAGGAAAGAGGTCATTCTTTTTGGCACGGACTAAAAAGGAAATAGGTTCACATAAATTGAAACGGAGGGAGTAGAACCGAAGCAAAAGCAATATCTGGTAGTAATAGGCAAGCCAAGAATAAGGAAATATGAGAATAATATATAAAATACTTTTACCTTACATGGCAGAGAAGACTCCTGTAGTCTGGCAAATAGATAGCCAGCAGCAACTATTGCTGAAGCTTGTAGACTCTGACCCTCTCTTCCAGCAAGCATCTGCAGTGGTTCTCTTTCTACCCTCCCTCACAATCTTTTCTGGTTATCCTCTGTATCACGGAGCGTCTAAGTAGCACCAAAGGGAACAAATGTTGCAGTTCCTCAATCTTATGGAAATTTCGGCTCTAGAAATATGGAAAATATAATCATTAAAATGGAAAAGAACATTTGCACTCAAGAAAAAACATGGTTGCAATCTACGGTTGTAGGTTCAGGTCACCATGTTACCATATAAAAAAAGAGCATAAATGCAGAACCTTCAGAGCATGCAAGACAGAATTCTAAAAGAGAAGATCCCAAATACAGCCAGACTGATATAAAAGCAACAGAATAGAATGTTACCTCCACAGGATGATGTATCCCGAAATGCTAGTCGAGTTAAGATGACACTTTTGCATAAAATTCAAGTGAAGAGGGAATCTGTCATCATACTCCAAATTAGAGCTAATACAAAACCATCCAGTTTAAATACAACGACCATACAGTAATACCGTGAAAGAAAGCAAATTTTGCATTGGCCATGATATACTTGAGGTGCATTTTGCTTGCTTTGATGTTAAAAATTCCTCACAAATTGATATCCTACAGACAGCAGGAGCACATAATAGACAGCATGGAACTAGCAGGTCCATTTTAGCATTACAGGTTAGCTTCTTATAATAAAAGATAGCAATAGAAACCACCAATAGGTCATTCATAATCCATGAGAGCTCAGCATACAGCCACAAACCATAAGTTGCAGAGTTCCTGAATCATATGAACGCCAAAAAAATGTGACCATGATAGCAAATGCATAGTATGCTAGATAGTAGAAGCAACTCACCAAATAAGACAAAATGAACAACTAAACATATATAATTAGGCTACATTGAAACTCATAATAGAAGGATGGGATGACTTAAATAAAGTGGTTTTATTGAACACTTACAATTTATGTACAGAGGACATTATTTCCTTTACCTGTATTGCTAAAATACAGTATTTCTATGGTACTATAACTACAGTACTATCTTAAGCGTTATACAAAATCTACAGTCGAAGTCGACAAGTTGAAAGGGACAAAACCAAAGGGGTCGGAGGGTTCACTCAAGAATGAAGCAGCGTATGAGTATCTGAAAAAATATATGGCCCTAATTATGGACTGACGGGCACAGAAGCTGTCTGATAATTACTCAATATTGATGTTTCTCCCAGAGGCAATCAACGGGAATTACAGCAAAAATGACTTCAGACCATCATATTCAAATCTGACAGATCATCCATTGGAATCTCAAGGCCCATAAAGTCGTTATGATCTTGTAATCCATCATCATCAAAGTTCAACCATGAGCCTATGTCCTGTCCCTGACCGTCAAGGTCATCAGGGACACCTAAAACATCCATTCCAGGGAGTTGCAGACCAGATAAGTCAATGGGATCCTCTAATTCATCGAAGTCATGATCATTCTTATCTTTGATATCACTTGATTTCACTATTGAAGACCCTGATACTTTAGGTTGCTCTGACATCTTGCCTAGAAGGCCATTGACAGAAGTGGATAATTGAGTAGTTTTCAGCTTAGTTTTCGATTTAGGCTTTCTTTCTCCCTTAACATTGGAAGAGGAAGGTCGGCCAATCTTTATTGATCCACCACGCAATGATGCCTCTCTGCCATTTCCTTTTCCTTCTCGATCCCTCTCACTTCTCCTCCCTTTTGCACTGCTTGAAAGTGAACTCCCAACACCTGAAAAAGCACCAGAAGATACACCAATGCTAGTACCAAGGACATCTTCCAACTCCCTCCGCTTGACTCTACTTGCTTCAGAAGATAAATTGGCTTCATAAAGTATGTCCTGGCTTAGAGATGGGCTCTGCTGTGGGCTAAAATAAGATTTTGCAGCTTCACCGTCACTGTTGGAATCTGTTTGTCTGTCACTAAGGCGGGATATCGCAGAAAGGAACATATCCTTGTACAATGGCTCACTGAAGCAGCTCTTTCCTGTCACCTCAAATTCTTGGCACCGATCCAGAGTTCGCTTCACCAATGTTAAGGCAGCTTGCTTGGCCATTTTCCCAATAGCACCCTTCGCCCCGTGTGCATTTGGACCCCGACGACAACTCTGTCAAGGCAAGACAATGTCAATGAATGATTTTTACGAGTTTAAGGACAACTTCACACAGAGACACTACAGATAAAATTTTGCTATCAACTACTAGAGGCTGTATGCAAGACTCAACACAATCTGTAAACGAACTACAATGAAAAGGTGATAATATAAATGATGCTATTAGCAACTAAGATAAATGATAAATCAATGGAACCTAAATGATTGCAGAACAAGAGAGAACAAAAAGCATACACAAAGCAGAATAGCCTTGATGAAATCAATCGAGGGCCCTGTGATGTCACAAAGATACAGACTGACTGACAGAGAGACAAAGGGAGATCTCACTTTGTCTAACATTTATGTGCAATGAATTATATGTAGAACACTGCAGACACATCCACTGTTATATATAAGAAAATAAAGGCACCAGCGTGACTTTCATTTCCTGCTTTTGCCTTGGAGCCAGAAATTAGATTGATATCAAGGCAGACTGTTTTTGGTTATAATATATATGGAAAGAAGAAGACGGAGATTGATTCCTTGAGAAAACTGCTCGGCAGAACTGAAAGGAAAGAAATATACATATAAACCAAGGGGGGATATTTTTCCACAGTAATAAGGCACCTAAATCAACCATTAGATACTCTGAGTTTAAGGTCTTCTAAGACGGGAGATAAACACTCACCCACAAAGATGGAAAGAGAAGTGCATATGATCCCTTGATATAAAATAAACAGATATCTCGGAACTCTGACCAGGAAAGGAACTGGTTAAAATTCTCAACCTACCATATATTTCTTGTATGCCATTTCCACAAGTTTGTCAAGAGCATGCTGTTCGAACTCCCTATAAGAAAATTAAATGCTTGAGTTATTAACTCAATAAATGGGGTTAAGCGAGGATCAAGGTTATACAT
Organism: Nicotiana otophora; assembly: GCA_000715115.1. Lineage (NCBI taxonomy): Eukaryota > Viridiplantae > Streptophyta > Magnoliopsida > Solanales > Solanaceae > Nicotiana > Nicotiana otophora. The sequence continues at coordinate 50,302 of AWOL01S0039364.1, read as the reverse complement.
CTGAAAGAAGCATAATACTTTTCTTGAAACTCTCTCGTCTCGGCAGCTGAATTCAACAGCTTTTCCAGCATCTCTTTCTTCTTAGAAACCTATGCAACAAGCAATCAAATAAGAAAAGCTGCCAGCAAAGACAATGTAAATAGGTTGCACAAACTATATCATGATACACAAAAAGAGCAAAAACTCTTATTTCAAACAAGAAGGACAATGCACCAATAAAATAATATTAGACAGCAGGGTGATAAGCACAGGTACTTCAGTGGTTCAAACACCCCAACTGCACTGTAACCAATATACATAGGGACAATAGGAGAAGGAAACAACTTAAAATTTAGGGTCTATACGACTCACAAGTGGAGGAAGCAATAGGCTCTAAAAAGTTAAAAGGAAAAGCTTCCACTCTAGAATATGTAGCTTCCCTCCTTCTGAGTGAGAAATTCATTTCCATTTTCTAAAACACCTTTGCTCTTCTACTTCAGCCACATTTGGTATGGTGCTAGAACCTTGTTCAGAGATGCTTTTGTTGCATTGACCCATATTTAGATACTCAAATCAAAATTGAGAGCATTAAAGAAACCTCCCCAGCTTATTGAGAATGCTCATTCAAAGAGCACTCCTTGAAGAGGTATCAACCTCCATGTTAAATTTCCAATAGTCTCTCAGTAAGTGATGATAGAATGTGCATAGACATAGGTTCGAAGCTGATTCACTTTTGGTCTAGCAGCAGTTGGCTCAACAAATCAAGAAAAGCGAGAGGAACACTGAGCAAGAGACAAGGACAGAGGACAGAGAAGAGATATTACTTAAGAATGTACTAATTCGGAATAAGACTTACCATTTCCTGGTGCTTCTCATCCAATCTACTCATGTCCACGCTGATTTCTCCATCCCCTGTATGTGCTAAATCAGACTGCATCGACCATAAGCAATTAGCATACCAAGGAACAGTAAATCAAGGTGAGAGCACAAAGTACAAAACTATCACCATACAACATATTAAGGATCCTTGAAACCTACCTCCATTTGCGGATATATTCCAATACAGTGAATCTCAAGAAGAAGTTTCTCATCAATAGACATCTCATTATACTGATACTCAGAGCAGACAAAGTCAGGTGTGGTTTGCTGCTGTGGAAGTAAACATTTTTGTGAATGGTCATAGTTTAGAAAATCCCCATTGTCTGAGGCGGATGTAACATTATTATATGCCATAACTTGCTCCAAATTATCAAAGGGACCCCCACTGGCAGTTATCATGTATCTATTAGAGGCAGGGTATTTGGAAGTTTCACTGTCATATAATATTTGTGCACAAGAAGCATCTGATTCGGAATTCATTTCCATTTCAAATCCAGATTGATAACTATCGGAACTAAGATCTTCATTCCCACTGCAATAAAGATCTTCAGGTATTAGAGCTGCCATCACTCTTTGGTACAAGGAAATATCCTTAGGTTTACTCTTTCCAGAGACCATACGGTCCAGGGTACTTTCAAGACACTGTGTTTCATTTATATTTCCCCCAAACTCATTCAACCCAAAACCATTTGGGACTAAACTGGAACCATCAGCATCAAAAGGGTCAGAGACTGGTCCTGCCAGATTGGTCTCATGATTTACCTGTTAAGAGCAGAACACTGAAGATTAGTGCACCTCTCAAAAATTATAACTAGAGGAATGGCCCGTCTGACGATATTTAAGCAACTCCAGCATGGTCAAACACTTCCCTATTCTAGATCAAGCAAAATTCTTCAGACCCAGTAGGTAGGCATAACATTGCCAAGCATACAGCTATGATACTGGCCGAGAAAAAATGCACTAATGGGACAAGATGACCCATAAGGACCTGGTAGGGGAAAGTCAAAAAGCATGTGAAACTTGAGCATAAGAATTTTTATAATAAAATATTCTCTCTTCAAAGAATTCTTAAGAATAAAAAAATAGAAGCCTCCAGCTTGAAAGTATCATAAAGAAATGAAAAGAAAAGAACCGGTTGCTCGTAAAAGACTGGTAGCATGGATTACGGGCCAGCCTAAGCACCTACCACCCACCCATCCCCCTTCCAAAGCAGAAAGAAGAAAAAAGTGGGCATCTTATATGTGTTAAATAAGATAATAAGCTCGATAAGTTTAAGGACAAACTATGATAGCAGTAAACACTGTGTACCAGCTCTAGTTCAACTTCACATGCACTTGATACTCATACTAAAAGATATTAAATGATCTCAACATGATTTGCTGCTTCACTTCAATTTGATTCTCTATAACCATACAAATGACAAACTAGAAAATAGAAATATGAAATAGCAATGCTTTCCTGGTTTGTTACTTCAAGAAAGAATTTATAATATAACCTTAGCAAAATCAACTATAATAACTACAAGAAGGAGGCAAAGACAACCACCATTCCACTCCATAAAGAAAAGAAATACGGTCTGTTGAAGGGAATAAAAGGATGTATTATGACTAACCAAACTATAGAAATGATAATAGGCAAGTAAGGGACTTCCCAAGTTACTCTCCCCCCACCCCCACCCCCA
>AWOL01S0039364.1:6102-45160 GCA_000715115.1 Nicotiana otophora | reverse complement strand
CCCACCCGGGGGGACGGGGGAAACTTAAGAAACGCAAATGCTCAGGCCAAAAGTTTCCAATTTACATGCCACCAGAAAGCACGAGGCTAATATCTGTCAGTTAAGAAGTTGATAAGGACAGGAACCTTTGCAATTATCGTCATAGCTAGATATTTTTGTAGAATGCTAGCAAATCCCAGAAGTCAACCATGTATAGGCAAATATTATACACATCTACAAGACAAAACAGGCTATTACCTGCTGCCTTAAAAAGGCTGTATCTATTTCTGATATAAATCGAAAAAGTGGCTCCATCTGCTTCCAGAATAAGCTAGAGAGGGCTTGAGCTGCATTAAATATAGGTCCATCAAAAAAATCTTCTCAAACAAACATAAGTTGAACATGTCCGATTAGTGCTGCAAAGATAGATTTTATAGCAGCTAAACAAAAGCAGAAGGGGGTCAATAGTGTACCAGTATTGGTAACAGCACTTGCAGCAGCCAGAAGCTCTTCATGCCCATCATCTGAACCAACTAAGAGAAATAAAAAGAGAAGTAAATAACCAAAGAGGAGAATGACTCAACACCTATACAATCCAGCTACCGTACTGCTATAACTACCTAGAAAATCAGCTGAGCCATTCATTGTGGCTTGTTTCTGTCGTTTGTAAGCCTTACGATCAGCGAGCTTTCTGGTAGGAGGTCGGCCTGCTTTGCTGCATAAATAGTCACATAAATGAAGAATAGTTATTCCACTGTCATTAAAAATGTCAGAAAAGACCCAATCATCAAAATAAGGAGATAAGGTTCAACCTTTCAGTCTTATCAAGACTATGTCTAGAGCTTCTGAGTTGTTTTGCTGTTCCAACAACTCCAAGCTTCCCAACCATCAAGGGTATTGGTGTCCTAGTGGAGGTAAACCCCCTTCCAGTCCTCCCTTGCCTACGAATACCATCTCCATGGTCTTCCCCACTAGCCCTCTTACTTTTCTTTGGTGGGAGCAGCAAAGACATCTTCTGAACATGGACCCCAGCTTTTTCATCCACCTCATCAGACCTGTTGCTCCTGTCCTTGGACTTAATCTCAGCAGCCCCGGACTCCTCACTTTCCGAAGCAGCTGAAGAGAAGTGATCGCTTTTTAATTTGACTTGTTGAGGGGAAGAACCAGAAAGACGCCTTCCATTACTGAGAACATCACTTGTGCTATCAAGAGAAGGGATTTCATCATTTTTGGGAACGATAGGAAAATTAGCCCTTCTTGCTGGTCGAGAGATCTTCTGGGGCCTTTGGCTGGCCCACTGAGCAACAGGTGGTGATGACGACCTCATAGAAGGGGTGCGTTTACGATTACCTGTCCCGACCGCAGATGGGTATCTGCTTGTGCAGTGGGAGACTTCCCAATCATTAGCAGCAGATGCCTGTTGAACTAGTGGAGACAATTTTGGTGAAACGCCTGAAACAGATCGCGGAGCACGAGCAGCAGAATTCATTTTCGTACTTGAAGTAGGACTAGTAGATGTGAATTCTCGAGCAGCTGCCTTCGTTTTACTACATAGATAAATAGAATAAAATGAACATCTAAAGAACATAAAATTACGAGAGAAAAATAAACCCTAAAAAGGATATCACTCATAACAAGGATTTCAAAATCATAAGAGCAAAGATGAAATTGCAAAAGCTACATCGCACAGTCAACCAAAATGAGCAAGAAAGGAAGTATAAAAAAGGTTGCATCCCATACTTTTTGATAGCTCTGATTTTCACCCTTTCTTGTTCTGAACCAATAGGGCGATCTCTTCTATCGATAAGATGGAGACTGCTATCTTGGTCAACCTTAGACATGGAAGAACGCACTTCTAAAGGCGCTTTCTGTGATACACCATCAGCTTTTCCAATTCCAACACCTCCTGGAGCAACTCCGAGTCTACTTGCAGAAAAGAAAAGTTATTTCAGAGTGAAAAAACAAGTCTACTTCTTATCAGTTACGCAATCACAAGAATGATCTTGACCAACAAAGGAAAGAAAGATTACAAGCGGGCGCAATTGATTATTGGTATTTGGTATTTTCTCTCACTAACCAAATGGTTATAACTTTTATTCTTTTACACTTCCTATACAAAATTATGATACTACCTCTTTTAATTTATTTTATTTTATTTTTTTAGAGGGCAACATGTTAGTATATATATTAAGCAGGGATTACACAAAGCAGTGTAGTTCTATATAGTTATAAGGAGAATTGAAGCCTGACTTCCTAGCCCTTAAACTATCATAAGTAATCTAAAATCTCATAAATGGATTCAGCTTCTTTAAGGTACTCCAGTTCACACCAAAAATAAAAGAGAACTAGACAATTCATCTTCAGTTTCTGAATGGAACTTCTATTATCTTCAAAACATCTCTGATTTCGCTCTTTCCAAATTGTCCACCAGATGCAAGCTGGGACAATCTTCCATCTCTGTTTGTGTCCCGAAAGGTTACCACCTCTCTTTTAATCTCAACTCCAATTTATTATATCCAAATAATCTACCTGTGAGATAGAGAAAGCATGTTGCTAAATAAGTATCCCCTCTTGACTTCGGTTCTCCATACTTAATTTAGAAAGAAAAAAGCTTGTCCAAATTCAAAGTAGACCTACTTGATGTTTCCAGCACAATAGGTACACTGAGTGGTAAACTTACCACTCTCGTAAATTGACATCTATATCTGAAGAAAAAATATAAAGCAACATGGATACAAATCATGGCTGAAGCAGACAAACAAATTAATAAACAAGCAAATTGAGAGTTCAGTTTAACCCCATTATGGTGAAAGGACTATCTTTCCTCCTTTGGTCTGATTCACTCCCCCCTTCTGTATCTGAAGCCACAAGGATGCTCTGCTGCAAATTACAAGGAGACATTGCCCAAAAATGCAAATAATTGTTTTCTCTGGCAAACCACTCCTTGGGAGGCTAGTAAGCTCCAATTTCTACTTCTACTATAGGATTTGATGCTCTTTGGATCAGTGCTCCTAATATAATTGTGTGTGACAAGGTAGTTTCTCAGATAAAAAGTGCTTCCAAACAACACCTCAACCATAGCAAAAAAAGGTAATCTACCAATAGAACCTTAGCGATTCATATACGTCTATAAGTTTTCCCAGCAAAAGGGTAGGTAGAGACATATCATAATCTAAACACATCGAAGCTGGAGGTAAAATTTGATATTGATATTTGATACAACACCTGAAGCCATGGGTATCATTAAACCTCAAATTGCCATCAGCTGTAAGACGTGACTGCAGTCCTTGCTTTGGTTCCCTGTGGCCATCAATAGGTTTTGATGTCGAGGAGCCTCCAGTAGTATCAGGTTTTATTCCAGAACGTTTCTTTTTCATCTTAGACTTCTCCCAGCCCTCTACAGCAATGGATGATGTATGTTCCTCTCCCTGAACTGTGCTACCATTTGGAAGTCTCAATATCTCCCTATCTCTATCCATATTCCCAGATGGCCTTGATGGAGTGCTTGCTCGTACCTCCGGCTAATTCAACAAAACATATTCATCAGCCTTGAGAATATAGGAACTGATTCCATGCACATGGTTGATGGATGAAAATGGATAAATTGAGTTGAAGGAGCATGTTCTACAAAAAAAAATACGATTCTCTACAAAAGACACCTAATCTTCTATACTAACAGGGACCTCATTGGTGCCACAAAAGTTGGCTGAAAATAAAAGAACTACCCGTCAAGTACAAAATGTAATACCCCCAGCCCAAGCATGCTTTAAAAGTTATCGAAGTAACTTGTTGAACTAACAAGAACTTATGTAATGTGGCGACAACATTTTGTTTCTCTCATGAGAAAGAAAGAAATCATGTTGTGTTCTTTTCCTAATTGGGAATATAAGGAAGGAGTATATGTGTGCACTTTTTTAGATTAAATTGATAGTAAGGATTTGAATTAATATGTTCATAAATTTTTTATTTCCTTAAGTAGTACCAGAAAAGAAGTAGGGAGTAAGTATTAATGTTAAAGAGTATAAAAAAAAAAAAAAAACAACAACCCAGTATAATCCCACTAGTGGGGTCTGGGGAGGGTAGTGTGTACGCAGACCTTACCCCTACCATGAGGTAGAGAGGCTGTTTCCAATAGACCCTCGGCATCCTTCCCTCCAAGAACTACCCACCTTGCTCTTGGGGTGAATCGAACTCACAACCTCTTGGTTGGAAGTGGAGGTTGCTTACCATCAGAGCAACCCCTATTCAAAAAAAAGAGTATTCAAATTTATTGATAACAAAAAAATAACATAGAATAATGAGTCACATTATTTAATAAGAAAATTAGAGTGTTACAAATACTTACTTGGTAACTACTGAAAGTTCTAAAATTTTATGAAACTTAGCCGACTGAGCCAATTTCATAATCCGAACTGCCACTATAATATAACTAGACTACATTTTACACCATTAATTATGTTAGAACACTTGTTGACTCGCATACCATTTCAAATAAGAGGTTGTTGCCGCCTCAATAATCGTGGTCCAATAGGAGTTAAGCTCTAGCCATCAGACCTCCAAAGTCCTTACCATTTAAACCCCTCAAAGGAGGATTCCAAGGTGAGTAGGACGAAATCAGAATACTTGGAGTGCCAAGTTCAGTGATGGGAGCATGTAGCCGAAATGGACATGAAGCTCGATACACAAGTCAAGAGAGAGTTTCAAATATCTTGGGTCTGTAATCCAAAGCGACGGGGAGAATGACGAGGATATCACATCGTATTGGAGCGGGATGGATGAAATGGAGGCTCACTTCTGGTATTTTGTGTGATAAGAATGTGTCACCAAGACTAAAGGGCAAGTTCTACAGAGTGGTGGTTAGACTGACCATGCTTTATGGGGCTGAGTGCTGGCCAGTTAAGAAATCTCATGTGCAGAAGATGAGAGTAGCAGAAACGAGAATGTTGAGATGGATGTGTGGTCATACCCGAAAAGATAAGATTAAGAATGAAGTTATCAGGGACAAAGCGGGAGTAGCACCTGTGGAGGACAAGTTGCGGGGGTCGAGTTGAGATGGTTCAGGCATGTGAAGAGGAAATACATAGATGCTCCGGTAAGGAGATGTGAGAGGTTGACCATGGCAGGTTTGAGGAAGGGTAGAGGTAGACCAAAGAAGTACTGAGGAGAGGTGATTAGACAGGGCATGGCATTGCTTCACCTTACCGAAGACATGACCCTCGATATGAAGGTCTGGAGGTCGAGAATTAAGGTTGAAGATTAACGGGTAGTCGAGAGTTTCCCCTCGTCTTACTAGTACTATTAGCACTATTCTTGTATTTTCTTACTTTTAGCTTTTTATTATTACTCGTTGTGCCGTTTGCTTCCGTTATCTTATTAACTTGTTGTTGCTATTGTTTGTTGCTTCTCTTTCATTGTTCTATGAGCCGAGGGTCTATCAGAAATAGTCTCTCTACCTTCATAAGGTAGGGGTAAGGTCTGCGTACATATTACCCTCCCCCGACCCTACTTGTGGGATTATACTGGGTTTGTTGTTGTTGTTGTTAAAACTTAAAGGAGCCTCGCGTTGTAGAGGGTTTTGTAAGTCCATTCTATCTTAAGTTTTCTTTCTTTACCTTTATATAGATATGTGGAGATTTTCCTTTAGAGAACACAAAATAAATTTTATATTTCAATACAATATACCTAATTATACTTTGACATGTATAAACAGCAAAACTATAAGGAATTATACTATTTACTATTGGAGTATCGGCTCGAAAAACTCTCGTCTTTAGGAGCGACTTACTCTTGATATGTAATAGTTGTATAGATTGATCACAGTATTGAGTATTGAAATCTCTGCATCGAATCTTTAAGCTCAGATTTGAACTAAGTGGACCCCTAACCTTTTAAAAGTAATTCCCCCAATAATGCATGTTTCAAGTGTTCAAAGCGCATAAACACAATTTAAATGTTCTTTTGCGAACTCGTGTTGTGGAGACGAATGGGTATGAGTGTCACCATATTAATGAATTTTATGACTACCATTCTGACATATGATACTTATGTTGATGTTTATACGTTCTATGATTACGACTCAGGATATCTAAATGAAAGAAATGAGATTTGAATAATTTGATGTTCACCTATGACGGGTATGTTCACGACTAAGCCCGAGGAGTGTATTTTTTTTAAAAGGAAAATGCTTAAGTCCAAGGGGTTGTATTGGCAATGTGTGTTGGGAGGAAGCTTTAGATGACTGAAAGGATATTCGTCTACTGAGTAGTGGTGATTGGTGACATTTATCTAGAAATGACACGTGATGGTATAGGGACATGACTATGATCAAGTATATCCACCTGGAATACCAATGGTGCATGCGTGTTTCTGGGTCTTGCTAGCAAACCTTAGCCTACTCATACGGTTTATGTGTTGGTGTAGTCCTAGCAGATCGGATGACTGATCGTACGCCATGATATACATGTGCCAAATGTCAGTGTCTAGTAGGAACCTTCAAAAAATTAGAAAAAAATGTCTTTATGGCCTACAAACAGCAACGGGTTTCAAAAAAAGTTTATTAAATGATTTACCAGCTGTTTATTGTTTTGAGATTTTATTGAAGGACATGAGAAATGTGACCGATATTAAAGAACATGTTTTCTTAAAATACTAATCCCACCTTTTTTAGGGAGGTCTGTGAGACTTACTAGGGACGTATTAGTCACTTATCTTTGTGCTCTACAAGTTCAAGTATCGCAACAGCAGTCACTAGTTGAGCACCAACTACATACTTTGGGTTGTGAGCCCCGCACTAGAGTTGTGGAGGCTTCTCTTGTCATTTTCTTCCATTATTATTACATGTCAGACTATGTCTCATTTCGCTATATATGTTATGTATTCCATAGAAGCTCCGTTGACTAACTGTGAGTTGGGAATATAACTGAATGATGTCCCACGTTGAGGCTTATTGTAGATATGGTATGCCTTCAGGCCTTTTTATGAGCATACTATATTTTATTAAAGCATTGATCGATAGCAATGGGTCGTTTGGGACCCAATGCATGTTACATTGATAGATGTTACGACGAGGTTGAGGGTTTGCTCGACGGGCTCCAAGATCGTTAGGTGACGGTCATGACCCCTAGTTTGGATCGTGACATAAAAAGATTACATATCCCTTCAAAAGCTCTTATTTCTGTACTTCCTCAAATGTATTAAGTCTTACATGCATAGACCAGGAAAGTATCTGAAAAACACTTCACAATGAGCTCAACATTACACAAGCAAGTTAAATAAGGCAGACTCAATCCTAACACTCAACAACATCCAAATCCATTCGCATTTTTTGATATCCTCAACCAGCGATCCAACAATCTCATGCAGTAATCACAAGCAGATCAGGAAAGGTTAGTGTCACTTCTCTACGTTATTTATAACTACTGATGCAATAATAGGAGATGCATCAAAAAGAGAATCTTAACTAGGAAGTATGCATTTAACGGAAAATATAAAATTCAGAAATACTGTATAAAGTTATAAAAGGATGCAATGAAAGACACGAACCCTCAGATCCACCATAGAAGTTCGAGTGCGCTTATTTGGAACAGAACTTTTAGTCCTTTCTTCGGACTTCTGTAGCTCCAACTCATAACCACTCTGGGTCCCTAATTTAGCAATGCCTGCCCCAGAAACTGACCGGTCACTTGGATTGGGTCGTTCATTCGATAAGACGTCTGATCGAGATCGCTTCCTTGATGGAATGCTTGGAAAGCATTTGTTGATCACAGATAAAGATTCAGTGAATATCTTCACACGTTCCCTGATATTTCATGAAAAATGTATCAGTGCGAATCTTTATCCAAGTTGACCAGCTAAAAAATAAACCAATGAAACAAAGTATCGTAATAACTACCTAGCTTTAGTGCAGCTTTCCCGAAGACCAGCCTTCAGCCGTCTGGCTTCCTCTGGGAAGGACGAAGAGGACAGTTTGCCTTTAGAAGACACCAGAGGAGAATCCTCTACTGGCATGCCTAAAGCTAAACTTGCGAATCGCTTGAAATCAATGTGCCTATTAAGCTTGTGCTCTGTCACCATTGCTTTTGGATCAAAACGTAAGCACTGAAAAAAGTTAATGACATCTGTTTGTGTTATCGTTGAAGTACATCTTGTCATGTTAGGTAGAGTAGATAAGATTGGATTCTCCATGTTCTCACGGAAGCTACCCGACCTATCCAATGAAGCAGATGCATATGACCCACGCTGCCCGGAGGCATACAATGGCCTATCTGGGCTACTAGAAGATAGATTAAATTTGCTAGATGCTGACATGGCATCAGCTTGAACACGCTCTTTGTGTTACCCACCCAACTGACACAGCGGTGCATGGCAATAATCTACAACCAGAATGCATGAAACCCAGCTCAATCTCCTAATAATGATGGTTACAACCTGCAAGGATACCGTAATGGCATCAGAAGAGATGCTCAGAAGAGTCCACAAAGACCATTAATAAGACCGAACATAAATAACTAGTTCCAGCCTAACATTAGGTGCAAAGTAATAGAACAATTTGTTAAGATGAAGGAGTTTAAATGTATATAACGAAGTTTTGAACATGTATCCATACTGAAACAGAAGCAGCAAAGAAGCCAAAAGAGATCAACCATAATGAAGAATCATCTCAATTGCATAATAACCTTTTAAAGTGGTATTTAAGTCATCAGATGACAAACTACACTACAATGTAACCAGGTTCAATATGTGTAACCATGGATTTCCAGAAAGATACAAGCAAGAAGATAAACACTCATAAATGTAGAAGCCATCAGTTATACGCTCAATAAAAGAAGGATTTAAAAAACTTCTGCCGTGACAAAAAACTGTCATGCAATGCCGCAACTTCTATACATTTAACTATCATTCACTTATTTAAGTACTTCAAGCCGACAAAGAGCTAAAACACCCATTAATGGAGAGAGAGAAAAGAAGGGGTTCACACCTAAATATTGAATAGTAAGAAGATGTTGCACGACTGCACCTTTGAGTAGACGAGCTAAATTAGTTGATGAATTACGTCTATCAATAATCTATTGCTGATAATTTTGATCCGTTTCGTTCGACCAGCACGTGCATCAGTGCAATAAACATTGTATTCACTCACTCCCTCCCCCCCTCCCTCGTAGGGGAGACATTTTAGACAATCTTGCCACTAATTCAGCTTTCTACTTTGGATCATTCCACCAATTGAAAATCCAAAGCTCTACTAATAAATCTTCTAGGATCAAAACAAATCACAACTTTCAAATCAAATGCTCAGCTTTGACACCAACGACTTTTGATACTCTTACTACTTAGCTTTAGCAGAATACCAAAAATAATAATCTCCAGCAACATCAACAAACCAATAATTTCTACAAATTTACTAAAAGATCATCAGATAAAAAAATTAAATCGTTTTACCTGGTAACTTGCACTATACACATACAAAAACCCGAAAGAACGTGTGATCTGAACAACCTTGTATACCAAAATTCTGAAATGAACAATAAAACACATCAGAATTTGCCTTAGCTCGAGTTCAATTAGGGTTTTGAAAGTTTCGAATTCTAAGATAGTTACCTAAATAATTTATACCAAAAAAATCTAATACGCAGACGATAAGAAAATAAATATTCAAATACAATTTTGTGTGTTATAAACTGTGTTATTCACATAAAATCATGAAATTTATATATTTCAAGAGGAGACGAAGATAAGAACAATTTACATACATGGACGTCGTCGTTGATCGGAGTCGGGGAGGGTCGGTCGAGAAATAACGTGGATCGTTTTTGTTGTTTCGTCACCTGATTTTAGCCCGCTTTTGATTTGAGCCCGGACCAAATTTCTGATTAATTTTACGGGACGAATTGTACAAATAGCCATATTTAGGGGGTGAAGTATACAAATAGCCCTCAGAAGTAGATGGCCTTAGAATTTTTGTCCTCCCTAACTTCAACTTTAGTAAGTGTTGCCCCGCTTGACCTGTGGGCCATATTTTTAACTTTTGACATTCAAGTTTTGCTCATAAACAAACGAGGGACAAAACTTAAAACACCATACTAAAAGCCTGTTTGGACATAGGAATTTTTTCACTTTTTTCGAAAAAAGTTTACTTTTTTTCAAAATCAGTGTTTGGCCATAAAATTTTTAATTTTTGCTTGAAGATAATTTTGAAATTTTTTAAAGATTTAAAAAACTCCAAAAAGCAGTTTTTTAAAATTTTCACTTAAATCACTCGCAAAACTTCAAAAATAACCCAAATTATATTCATGTCCAAACACAACTCTAATTTTCAAATATCATTTTCACTTGAAAAAAAATCATTTTTTAAAAAAGAAATTTACAATTCTTATGTCCAAACGCCCACTAAAGTTTTATATTTATACAATGTTTGGTTTGTAGGACAGCTAGAATAGCCGAAAGTTATAAAAATTTAAAGTTTAGCCGTCTCAAAATTAAACTTCAGAACTTCAATCAAAGGTTTGAAGTTTCAGACTGTAAGGTCAGAATTTCGAACAGATAAATTGAAACTCCAGATCTTGTGTCTAAAGTTCAAATGCAGTTCAAAATCGTATCGAAGGCACAGCTTAACTTTAGACTCGAATATTGAAGTTTTAGTTTTGTCAATTCAAACTTTTATTCGCGTATGAAGTTTAGCTCTAGCACTTCAAGACTTCAACCAGGAAGGTATGAAGTCTTAAATTTGTTAAAAATGACTAAACTCTAAATAACTTTTAAAAGTTAGATATGTATCAAATATAGGAATACAAAAAGCAGCTGCCTGGTATCTTTTCTACAATCTTACAAGTGGCTTTGTACATTTTGGTCCATTTAATTTACTAGCTCATTTTATTTCTAACTGGCTAATCAAGAGTCGTGATTTGAAATGTTCTAAGGAGCCAGTTTGATACTTTGATTATGGTCTTGTTAGGCAGATTAAAATACATAAATTACTTATGCGTGAATAATAATCTACTGCCTTTAGAAGCTCTACAAGTGTCCCAATAATATTCAGGTCATTAGCATATACATCAATTTTGTCAAATTCGAACCTTTTCATAAAGCCACAAGGGCAAATTAGATCATTCACCTTTTTTATATAGACACAAGGACAAATTAGATCATTTTTTGTAGCAATTAAAGACTTTTATTCAAAACATAGTACTTAATAGTCATTACAACATGAGATTTGTCTAGGCCACATAGCGCATATTCCATCTCCATCAAAAACAGAAATAGCAAAAGCTGGAGGATAATAATACAACATTAATTTATCAAAAGAGTCCAAGTTGCATCCATTCTTGGCTAATTTATCCGCTACTCCATTAGCTTCTCTAAATGCGTGCTTCAAAAGTGGTGTTCCCGCCTCAGTCAATAGGAACATGCAATCATCAATAATATTTTGATAAAGACAATTATCATTTGTTAGCATGTTGATGAGTTCCTGGCAGTCCGTTTCAATGATAAGAGGAGTTAGTCTTTTCTGGATGGCTAGTTTTAACCCCTGTAAAAGAGGGACATGGTTTCCATATGGATGTTTGTGGTATGAGCGAACCCCATATTAAATCCTAATATCCAATTTTCATTGTTATCCCTAAATATTCCCCCTCTGCCCGGATTTCCTAGGCAAGAGTCATCGATATTTAATTTGAAAACCCCCTCGATATGGGGTTCCCATTTGATATGCATAGTCATCTTTGAAATATTAGTAGGGCCAATTATTGTTGGTTTGCCTGATAGCATTGTTAGGAGCCATCACGACCTCTAATGAAATTTGGGTTGTGACATAACATGTGCCTTTACAAATCAAAATTCAACTATAAAAGTTACCCATACTTATTAATTGAAGTGGAAGTAATATGTTTGAATTTATTGATGTCTCAATGTCATGTGAAGCAGTATAGTTGGGAAATTTTTTTTGTCATTACAAATTTTCAACTTATCTAGAAATTTATTGCGTAACATCCACATCACCAAATTTATACTATAACTAGTGTATTTTCCTGCGCTTCGCGCAATCACGAAAGTAGCTGAATTTTAGTGTCATACTTTTTATAAAGGAGCATTTATCTTTACAAATCAAAAATTATTTCATGATTTTACCACTTTTTATGGCTCTTTTAACATCTTTTATATAAAAAGAAGTATGAGAAACATTTCGGGAAACTATCAGTTATGTCCATTTATAAGTAGGTTATTACAAAAATTGGTCAATTCATAAAATATTACTAATATTAGCCAAATATTACCAAAACTATCCAATTAGATATTTGTAGCCAAAAAAGGTCAAATTTTTGCTTTCTTTTGAGTGAGTGTTATTAGAATAGATTGGGTACATCTTAAGGAGTTTGAATCTTAGTTTCAGGATGATTTGGCGGAGCTTTGGGGTAGTTTGAATTGAAATTTGAAGTAGAAGATGAACATAAAAAAAATGATATGTGTCTCATACTGTATATCATATGTGTACCACATATGTATCATATTGTATCAAATGTGTATCATATGTATATATGTGTGTGAGCTATATATGTGATACATGTGTCATAGAAGTATTTTTTGAACTTGATTTTTACTATGAATTTTGATACCAAATCAGTCCAAATCACCTCTAATCTTCCTCAAATTTTGTATATTGGCTCATCTATATGTTTTTAATGAATTTCAACCATACCCATTGAAAAATATCCTTTTTTGCTTAAATTTTTGGAATCTTGTATATATATTTTTTGTATTTCATCACCTTGCTTGCTACCTCATCCATGAATTTCTTTTCCGTCGTGCATCTAATATTGTTGATCACGCTTAAAAATACGAAAGAAGATCTTTGCGTGTAATTTTTGAAGAGAAAGAACCTTATTTATTTGGGTTTTAAATTTTTATATGTGCTTGTCTAGTTTTAGTAAGTCTATGATTAATGGCTAGAGGTTGGTAAGTAAGGACTTATTTCGGACATTTATGTAAAATTTCTAGGTTAAATACGAACTTTGAAGTAGTCCATCTAATCAATACTTGTGTTAAATCCCCGAATTTTCAGGGACCTTCTACATCTATCATGCCAGCTGAAGCCTCCCTTACAATTTTATCACGCAATACATAAATGAAAAAATATTCTTGTGATGAATAAGCTCTTTTGCATTTATTTTTCTATCGGTTAATAGAAATCATAAGCACCAACAGATGGTCTCCCAGTTAAATATATAATGGAAGAAACAATAGAGCAATTGGAGTGAAGTTATTAAGAGCAATTAGCTGTTAAGCATAATTAGTGAGCTGTTAGAAAATTAATTACAAATCAGTTAGGAACACGTGAGGTGCACGTGTGAGAAGTGAGACACTAAACACTTGTATATAGCTCAGCATCAGCTCATTTCTTAGAAGATGAATAACAAAATTTCTCTTTCTCTTCTTCCTTAAGAAATTAGGTTCGCTTCTCATCTGCATGGATTAATTTCACATGGTATCAAAGCGGGTTGCTTGACGACGATTCATGCCCGTAATTTTGAGATTCACAGAGGGACACGAAGCACAGATCTGTGTAATTTTATAAGTCGCAGAAGAACACGAAGCTCAAATTTCTGTAAAAATGGCAGGAAATGAGGTTACTTCACTTGACCACAATCATCTGCTGTATCTTCAAGCTGGAGATGCGTCTGGACTAGTCCTAATTCTGCTCAAACTCACAGGGCCAGATAATTATGCGTTGTGGAGTAGAGCGATGAAATTGTCTCTTCGAGGCAGAGGCAAATTAGGTTTTGTGGATGGAACTTGTGTCAAAAGCATGTATAGAGGAGAATTAGCAGAACAGTAGGAGAAGTGTAATGCTATTATTCTGTCATGGATAGGAAGCACAGTCGCAACTGAATTGATGGCCAGTATCGTGTATGCGTCTAATGCTAAGAAGGTATGGAGTGAGTTTGAGGTGCGTTTTGATAGATCAAATTTAACTAGGATATTTCATTTGTGGACTGAAATTGCTACTTAAGACAAGGTACTGATTCTGTCACTTCATATTACTCTAAGATGAAGGATTTTTGGGATGAATTAGATGTTTTAGCTCCCCTACCTTCTTGTGATTGTGAGGAGTCTTTACCTTATGTTGTGCATTTAAGATCACAGAGGTTGTTGAAGTTCCTTATGGGACTTAATGAGTCCTACAGTAATCTAAGAAGTAATCTGCTAGCAAGGAGACCTATAGTGTCAGTAAATGAAGCTTATGCAACAATATCTCATGAGGAAAGCCAAAGATCCCTAGGTGTGGTAGAAATGAACAAGGATCCACTAACAATGTTATCCGGAAGAACACACCAAGGTTTTAAGCCTGAGAAGCCTGGTGTAATCTGTGAGCATTGTGGATACAAAGGGCACTTGAAGCAAAATTGTTATAAAATTGTTGGCTATCCATAGGATTTTAAGAGCAAGAAGAAGAGCACACAATCCGATGGATTCAGACCTTTTACCAATTCTACAGTAGCAGGAGAAAATGTAAATTCGTCAGAGGGACAAGGTCATTTCTTCACTGAACAACAATACAAGCAGATTCTGAATATGCTGAATAAGCCAACATCAAGTGACAGTGCAGATAACATACAGGTAACATGGCAGGTATGACCTCACTGTTATCCAATAATTTTGCTTGTGAATGGATAATAGATACAGGGGCATCACATCATATCACACCATATAAGGAGTTACTGACTACTTTTAGAACATTGAGAGATCAAAATAGCAGTAGAGTTCAAGTACCTACTGGTGGTAGAGCAGAGATCACAAGTATAGGAGATGCAGTGATTTAAGGAAGCTATAAGCTTGAGAATGTTCTGCATGTCCCATATTTCAAGTTTAATCTTCTTTCAGTGTCCAAGATAACCAAACAACTTTCTTGTATGGCTTTGTTTTTCCCTGATTTTTGTGTGTTCCATGGACTCTTCAATGAGAAGGTTCTGGGGATTGGTAAGGAAAAGAAAGGATTGTATATACTACAAGAAGCAATAAAACCTGCAGTAGGAGCAACAGTTCATAAAGAGGACAATGGTGAAAAGCTATGGCATTGGAGACTGGGTCATCCTTCTATTGGAGCAATGCAACACATTGCAGATGTCAAGAATAAAGTAGATACTGAACTATTAGAATGTTGTGAAATTTGTGCCTTGGCAAAACAGAGCAGACTAAAGTTTCCTACTAGCAACAGTAGATCAAGTAGTCTTTTCTAGTTGATGCACCTAGATGTATGGGGTCCATACAGAAAACATACGTATGATAAAATGCACTACTGTGTTACCATAGTGGATGATTACAGCAGGTATACTTGGATATGTCTAATTCAATCTAAATGTGAAGTATTTGTAGTACCGAAGAACTTCTTTGCTCTAATAAAGAATCAGTTTGACAAGAATATCAAAATTCTTAGATCTGACAATAGTAGTGAGTTTTATAACTCAAAATGTAATGAACTCCTAGCTTCCTATGGTATGATTCATCAAAGCAATTGTCCATGCACTCTACAACAAAATGGAGTTGTGGATAGAAAGCATAGACATATACTGGAAGTGGCACGAGCATTAATCTTTCAAAGCTCAATGCCTATAAAACTTTAGGGAGATTGTGTTAGAACTGTTCTTGATCAACAGATTGCCATCAACAGTGATGCAAGGGAAAACACCATTTGAGTTGTTGCATGGTAAGCTACCTCAACTATCTCATCTAAAAGTGTTTGGTTGTCTTTGCTATGCGAGCTGATTGCCTACAGGTGACAAATTCACACCAAGAGCTAGGAAGACTATATTTGTGGGATATTCAGAAACACAAAAAGGTTACAAGTTGTATGATCTTGAAGATCATCAATTTTTTGTTAGCAGGGATGTTTAGCTCAAGGAATCACTATTTCCTTTTAAAACTGAAACTCAAGAGGAACTAGGTGACACTTTTCTGTTTAAAGAGACAATAAATACAGGTATAAGCCAGACACATGCAGGAGATTCTCATGCTCAAGATCCTACAAGTGCAGAACTAATACCTGAACTGGGAGAAGCAATGCCAGGAATGGAAAGTTCAGCCATTGATTCACCTAATCTCCCTGATGCAGCACCTGACATAGAAGATGCGGTGGATCAACCACAGACACATGAAGCCCCTACAGCTGTAGTATCTGATCAAGTTGAGACACAACCAATTAAGTTGACAGCATAAGCAGACCAACACCATGAGCAACATGATTCTGTTCAACCACACACACAAGGGAGACCAAGCAAAACAATCAGGCCTCCAATTTGGATTAGTGACTACATCACTACTGTCAAGCCAAAGGCACATTGCTCGTATCTTATATCCCAATATGTGACCTACACTCATCTCACTCCCACCTACCAAGCCTACTTGGGTTCTTTCTTTGCGCCAACGGAACTTAGATCATTTAAGGAGGCTTCTAAAGATCACAATTGTATTCAAGCAATGCAGCGGGAGATTGATGTATTAGAAGGGAACAAAATATGGGAGTTAGTTCCACTACCTGCTGGCAATAAGGCTATAGGCTCAGAGTAGGTATATAAAATCAAGTACAACTCCAATGGGGAGATAGACAAGTACAAAGTTCGCTTGGTGGCAAAGGGGTACACACAAAGGGAAGGACTAGACTATCATGAAACCTTCTCTCCAGTCGCAAACATGGTCACAGTTAGAACAGTCATCAGTGTGGCAGCTTTAAAGAAATGGTTTTTATACCAAATGGATGTCAACAATATTTTTCTTCAAGTAGATTTATATGAAGAAGACTATATGAACTTACCTCAAGGTTTTCATAGACAGAGGGAGTATAAGGTATGCAAACTCTTGAAACCTTTGTATGAACTCAAACAAGCGTCGGGGTAATGGAATATCAAGCTAACTATTGTTCTGTTACAAGCAGGATACTGCCAGAGTCCTCATGATCATTCTCTGTTCACTAAATAGAGAGAAGGGTATATTGTGATAATTTTAATCTATGTTGATGATCTTCTTATTAATGGGAGTGATAAAGACCCCATTGAAGAAGCTAAACAGACCTTACACAATAATTTCAAGGTCAAAGAACTTGGAGAACTCAAATATTTCTTGGGCATTAAAGTATTGAGATCAAAGCAAGGGATACTTCTCAATCAGAGAAACTATGCCTTGGAATTAAATTTTGATGTTGGACTGAGTGGTGCAAAGCCAGCCACAACACCACTTGAAGGCAATACCAGACTAACCACTGTTGAATTTGACAAATTGACCGGTAACACTGATGATCCTTTGCTTGAAGACATATGCAATTATCAAAAATTGGTTGGGAAGCTGATCTATCTTACCATCACATGCCCAGACATTTGCTTCACAGTTCAGGTACTCAGTCAATTCATGCAGCAGCCAAAGAGGTCACACTGGGAAGCAACATTGAGGGTGGTAAGATATATCAAGGGTAGTCCTGGTTTAGGGGTTTTTCTAAGCCAGACCTCATCCACTCAATTAACAGCATATTGCGACTCTAATTGGGCTGCTTTTCCTAACACTAGGCGCTCAGTGACATGATATATCATTAAGCTAGGTGATTCTCTGGTCTCATGGAAGTCGAAAAAACAACACACAGTCAGTCGAAGCTCAGCAGAAGCTGAATATCGCAGCATGGCAGCTAGTGTGGCAGAAATTGTGTAGTTAGTTAGATTGCTACAAGACTTAGGTGTACCTATCTCCAGACCAATCCAACTTCATTGTGATAGCAAAGCAGCTATCCAAATTGCAGCAAATCCCACGTTTCATGAGCGCACCAAGCATATAGACATTGATTGTCATTTTGTCCGAGAAAAGGTGAAAGAAGGGCTTATTGAAACCAAGTATGTTGCCACACAATCTCAGATTGCAGACCTCCTAACTAAAGGTTTGGGAGTCAGTCAGCATCATCTCCTTCTGTCCAAGCTAGGAGTGTTCGATGTCTTTCACCCTCCAGCTTGAGGCTGGAGTGAAGCAACAAAGCAGCTGGAGTGAAGCTATTAAGAGCAATTAGCTGTTAAGCACAATTAGTGAGCTATTAAGAAATTAGTTACAAATCAGTTAGGAACACGTGAGGTGCATGTGTGAGAAGTGAGACACTAAATACTTATATATAACTGAGCATCAGCTCATTTCTTAGAAGATGAATAACAGAATTTCCCTTTCTCTTCTTCCTTCCTCCATAAGAAATTAGGTTAGATTCTCATCTGCAGGACTTAATTTCACAATATACCTCTATTTTTTTTATTTGGTAAATACCATGCTACACAAATCTCTTAAGAATGGCTAAAATGACATAGATTTGTCTCAGCCATTAAGATGAAAATTAGGTATTGATCATGCTTGTAATGTTTCAAATTTAGAATAATGTAGCTTTAAATGTTTTATCATGAGAAAGTTATGGCAAAAGCAAACCTACCAGTGGTCTTAAAATATGCCGTCAAACTCCAAATTCGATCATATTAACCTCTAAAGTTTAATTTTTTAATGGTGGTGGAAAAAATATGCGAAGAATGTATCATAACTTACACTAAAAATGTGTAGGTGCTTGAGAGGGAAAAGTTTAAATATAGTATAACTTTTACTACTTAGACAAGATCCTCTAGCAGTAATGGAAAACCGATTTCAGGAAAAAATAATGATATCGGACATATCAATTCATTGAAGGTTAGATTAGATGTGCTTAATCAGAAATTATAATTTCGGCGCACGATGGTGGTGAATACTAATGTACGTCTTGCCGGAATAGCTAGGGGCCGGGCAAGGAAGGCTGCGAATAAGATCGAACTATCGAATATGAAGATGACCAAAGTGAATTAACGATTTGTTGAGCAAGATGAGGCAGGGCACAAGGAGGGGTGTAGGGGAGAAACGAGTACCCAAATCAATACAACTCCAGCAAAATTGGTGGCTGCCCAAAAGCCTACACCACCTCCCCAAGTAGCTCCGCCACTCAATTTGACTAGCGACACACCAAAGGACCAAGTAATTCAGCAGGTAACTCCATGGCCAACACTGTCGAGTCAAAATTCCATAGCCAAAACTCCAGAATTGGGGATGGAGGTATCGCAAAGGGGGACAGGACTTGAAGCAAAGAACAATAAAACCCAATGATGAGGAAAAAAGGGAAACCCTAGAAGGGGGGGACCCAAGGTACGCAATGATGATTAGAACTAGGACATGAGGAAAGGGATAAACAACCATGAAGGCAACAAATATGCATCCAGAGGAATGAAGTTGAGCTACATCGCACCTACAATTCAAGAAGAAATCAAAATTGTGGAACTAGAAAAGGAGGAGTTGATGCAGAGATGGAAAAATGGAGGAGGGCGGTCATATTATATGTTGTGGGTGAATCCACCACAATTGGGGCAGTGGAAAGATTTATAGCAAGTCAATGGAAGATAACAGAGAAACCAAGGGTATATTATTACAATGAGGGCTACTTTCTTATTCATTTCCACAATATGGAGGACCGAAATAGAGCTATGTCATCAACCCCAAATACCATCAACAACAAGCCAATAATTGTGAGGGAATGAACAACGGATTTCAATTTCAAGGAAGAAATGCTGAGCACACTACCATTATGGGTAAGATTCCCTAATCTACCAATGAATTATTGGGGTGTCAAGTCCTTAAGCAGAATTGCGAGCAGTCTTGGTGTGCCTATCTATGCAGACGATTGCACTACTAGAATTGATAGGATTTCCTATGCAAGAGTGCTCATAGAGATAGACATCATAAAAGAACTCCCAGATAAGATAGTAGTAAGGGATCCAAATGAAAGAAGTTTTGAACAGGAAGTGACCTATGATTGGAGACCAATATACTGTAACACATGTCCACAACTGGGGCACACATGCCAGGAGAAGGAGAAGTATGAAAAAGCAAATGAGAAGCCCAAACAAGTGAGGAGGAATGCTCCTAAATTCAGGCAGGAATGGCAAGTAAAGAGGGTAATACAAGATGAGAAAAAGAAAGGAATAATGGAAGCAACAAAGAAACCAAATGAAGAACCAGAAGAGCATGCGAGTATAAAGGTAGGGGACAAAAATATGAATGAAGGATGGATAGAAGTGAGGGGCAAATCAGCAGGAAAGAGTCAAGCAATGATGAATCTAAATGAAAGCATGCAAACCAGAAATGGTTTTGATCCACTGGAAGCAAGTGATCAACAGCAGATTGCACAACCAAGCGTAGCAATAGAAGTGGGACAGTGTAGTGTGAACCTAGATACATCAACAACCTTCCAGTGTACGATGAAATTAATTATATAGAATGTTAGAGGGTTGAATAAGCTGTATAAGCAGAAGGAGTTAAAAGAGTTTCTAAAAATAAATAATGTAGGTATTATCTCAATAGTGGAGCAGAGAGTAGTAAAGGAGAATGCTAAGAGAATTATAAATAAAATAGCCCCCCAGTGGGGTTGGTGCCACAATTATGGCACAGGCAAAAAGGAAGGATTTGGATTCTATGGGATACAAACAAAGTTAAGTTTACAGTAGACTATACATATACACAACTAATACATGGACAGGTATGTGTATGAGACATAAACATGAAATTTAGCTTTACAGCTATATATGATTTACATACAGTAGGTGATAGGAAAAGTCTATGGCATGAATTAAGTCAACTACATAATGTGTAACATGGACCATGGGTTGCAATGGGAGATTTTAATGTTGTGTTGACATAAGAAGATAGAATCAATGGGACTCCAGTACATGAGAATGAGACTGTTGACTTTAAAGAGTTTATCCAAGACTGCAATATGGCTGAACTAAGAAGTGTTGGGGAACAATTCACATGGTCAAACAATACAGTAAGAAGCGGGATAGATACAGAGGTGGGGAATGCAGAATAGATGCTTGCTTACCCACTACTCGATATAGTAATCATGGCTCTATATTTCTCAAATCATGCTCCATTGGTAATCCAACTAACAGAGCAATAAAGCAAAAGTTATAGACCATTCAGGTTTTTTAACTTCATTGCGGAACATGCAGAATTTCAACAAAGTGTGGAGAAAGGATGAAAAAGTATCAACAAGGGAGATCACATGGAGAATATATGGGGCAAACTGAAAAAGGTCAAGCAGGGGATCAAAAAAATCAACACAACGTAATACTCAGGAATAGGGGCCAAGATAAAGAGTTGCAGACAACAATTAATGGAAGTGCAAGAGGATTTAAGGATGCAAGGAAACTCCAATGAACTCAAACATGCAGAGAAAATGATCAGAGAGAAGCTGGAGAAATGGGTACTAATTGAAGAAAGTGTTGTAAAGCAAAATCCAGGAATCAGTGGCTGCAACTAGGGGACGACAATACATCCTACTTTTTTGCAACCATGAAAAGCAGAATGGCACAAAATAAGATCAGAACTTTGGTGGATGATCGAGGTAATCTGATAGAAGGGGAAAATGGCATACAGGAGCAAATTCTTGGGTACTACAAACAACTCCTAGGAGAAGCTGCCATTGCACTACCTGCAATCAATCCACAAGTCATGAAAGATGGCCAATGCTTGACTAGGGAAATGAAATTAAAGCTGATTGAACCAGTATCTGAATTAGAGGTAAGAAATGCACTCAATGATATAGATGACAACAAGGCTCCAGGATGTGACAGATTTAATGCTGTATTTTTCAAAAAAGCCTGGAACATCATAGGAACGGACATAACAGCGGCAGTGATATAATTCTTTGATACCAGGAGAATGTATCTACCTATTAATTGCACCACAGTCACTCTAATACCAAAGGTCAAGAACCCTTATACTGTCAAACAATTCAGACCCATTTTTTGTTGCACTATAGTGTATAAACTGATATCAAAGATCTTAACCAAGAGGCTACAAGGAGTTATGAATTACCTGGTCGATCAGAATCAAGCAGCCTTTGTCCCAGGTAGAGTGATCTCTGATAACATTATAATTAGCCATGAGCTAGTTAAGGGATATAGCAGGAAAGGAGTTTCCCCTAGGTGTATGGTGAAAGTAGACATGCAGAAGTCATACGACTCATTAGAATGGCCTTTCTTGGAACAAGTACTCAGTGCTCTGAACTTCCCAAGACTATTCATAGAGTGGATAGTGACATGTGTTAAAATTGTGTCGTACTCGATCATTATAAATGGGAAACCCTGTGCACCATTTCCAGCCAAGAAGGGTCTAAGACAGGGGGGACCCAATGTCCCCCTTCTTGTTTGTGATTTTCATGGAGTACCTAACCAGGAATCTTAAAACTCTACAGAGAAATACAGATTTTAATTTTCACCCAAAATGTGCAAAGATGCAAATTATACAATTGAGTTTTGCTAATGATTTACTCCTTTTCAATAGAGGAGATGTGGGATTAATACGACTGCTCATGAATTGTTTCAATGAATTCTCAAGGTGTTCTGGTCTGATAGCAAATAAAGATAAAAGTTCCATTTACTTTGGAGGTGTCAATAGAGAAATGCAAGAGGAGAAACTAGCAGCATCTGGATTTGCCAAAGGGGAATTGCCAATCAGATATCTTGGAGTCCCGTTGAGCTCTAAATGAATTACAATAGTGCAATACCAACCAATGCTAGAGAAGATAATAGGGAGGATTACTGCATGGACTACCAAATTCCTATCATATGTTGGACGACTTTAGTTGATAAATAATGCACTCTTCTCAATCTAAGTTTTCTGGTCACAAATCTTTGTGCTACCAAAGGAAATTGTTAAGGTGATGGAAGCAACATGCAGAAGTTTTCTATGGACAGGCACAACTGATATATCAAGAAGAGCACTACTAGCATGGAAAAAAGTATGTTGGCCAAAGACAGCAGGTGGATTTAATGTACTGCATCTTGAGACCTAGAACAAGGCTGTTGTAATTATACTACTGTGGAACCTATGCACAAAGAAAGATAAGATGTGGGTAAGGTAGGTCCATATATACTATGAGAAAGGAAGAAATATTTGGGAAGTTCAAGTTAACCAAGCCTCCTGGGTTCTAAACAAGATACTAAAAGCTAAAATATATATTTCAAAGGCAGGGTTGTGCATCAATGATCTGCTAAAAATGAATTCATTCTCCATTAAAGTGATGTACCATTAGTTGAGAGAAGACTATCCTAAAATGCCATGGAGGAAACTAACTTGTAACAACTATGCTGTACCTAGGTGGGGTTTTATACTAAACCTAGTGCTACAATCAAGGCTACATACCAAAGACAAGGTAGCAGACTGGGGATTGATGATTGATCAAACATGTGAACTCTGTAAGGAAGAAAATGAAACCATGTAACATCTATTTTTTGAATGCAAGGTGACTAGAGAGGTTTGGGAAAGATTATTGAAATGGCAGGGGATTCAAAGATCAGTAATAACATGGAATGAAGAAGTGGAATGGGCAACAAAGGAAATGAAGGGAAAAACACCGAAGGCAGAAGTATATAGAATGACATTAGCAGGCTGCATCTACTACATATGGACAGAGAGGAACTCAAGAATATTCAAGGCTAAGTCTCAGCATGTAGAGGGGATACTTAGATCATTAATTCAGGACATCTTTCAGAGAGGCAATAGGAAAACTAAGATAAAATGTAGATTGAGAGAGCTTAATAGTTACCCATAGGCGTAAGAGATATTAATATAGTGAGGAAGATAAGACGATCACTGCAGTTGGGGCTTCATGTCCAACTTGCAGGCAATAGCTCAGTGGTTCTCCAGTTTTTCTAATTTTGGACTTGTACATATTTGATACTTGATAATAAAAAAATTTTAATTACCAAAAAAAAACGATATCTGACTCTTGACTGGGAAATATTAAACATGGAACCTTTATCCATCTCAAGCATTGCGTTTTAATTCAAAATCAGCACCTAACATTATTTTATTTACTATTTTAAGAGGTTGAAATGCTAAACTTCAGAAGTCAATATCAAAAAAATGAAGCTACAATTAGGAATATGAAAAGAACAAATTACAAATTAATTAGAGAAATTAGTTAGAATTCAAAAACGTATCACACAATATTACAAATAATTATAAGATAAAATGTAATAAATATTGAACAATAATGGGGTAAAGGAAGATACAATTAACGTGGAGAAAAAACAGAACATCTAGTAGAGAAATCGTGGCAAAAAATGAGAAAAGATAACAAAAGAAGACACATGAAAAATTTCAGTGATGGAAAATATGTAGTAAAATATGCATAAACCTAAAATTATGAATCGGTCACCTCTTTGATTTTTTTCCAAATGGCAATATGTCCGTGTTTTGTATAAGTTTCTAAAAAATTAGAAAAAAATAAAACACATAAAATAAGAAAGAAAGCTTTTGATATTGCTCAGGCTTACGGTGAGCAAAACTGTATTTCCAAAATAATGCCAATTCTTGATAAACACGTTAGAAACTTTTGTCTAGCTACATATTGATTATGAACTATATATATTCTTATACTTCAATGAACATGTGTTGAAAATACACAACATAATCCCATATATCCTAAAGCTATTTCAGCCGTTGTACATCAACATTATAATCCAACACAATGTAGCCTAAATAGGTCACGGGGTAAAAGTTGTAAACATATAGAGAAACTAAGAACTGACCGAACATCTCTTCCTTGCCGTCAAAATCGTCAAGTGCCTTGAAAAACCAATAAGAATTAAAGGTAGTAAAAGGAAAAAGACTATCTAAGCGATGGAAGGAATAATAATAATAATAATAAGTGGCGAGATCTTGCACAGAAGACATGCTCTAATACTGTTGTTGGAGATAGCACTTTAATCAAACCTTAAGACTTTTCGCCTTTGGAGAAATACCTGTTACTGAAACGTTAGAAACTTTTGGCTTTTGGGCTTCGTTTAAAAATATTAAAATAGCTAGTTGAATAACTGACTGTGTTAATGTGTAATAAGCCAGCTAATGTACAACTATCATTAGAGGTAGTTAAACATTGTTAGTGGTGGTTAGAGACACATGATAGTCACGTGTATGTGAGTCTATAAAGGCAGCCAACTTGTACTCTTTCAAGCTAATAAGAAAAGCTTTCTTCTTCCTCTCTTCTATCGTTTACTTCTAGAAAATTCCTCGATGCATGAGCTCTAGGTTAGAGAATCACTGTCGCTGTAGATCAACTCTCAATTGTCCTTAATTTTGACATGGTATCAGAGCGGCGATCATGAGAAATCTGCATCGGTGCAAAGCTCCGGTGAAATCGAGCTATCTTTCAAGGTAAAATCTGCAGATATGGCCGGAAATAAGGTAAGCTCACTCGATCACACTCATCCGAAGCATGAGATACTCCGGGGCTAGTTTTAATCTCAATTAAGCTCATTGGGTCAGAGAATTATGCCATGTGGAGCAAAGCAATGAAATTGGCTCTACGAGGAAAGGGTAAGCTAAGATTTGTAGACGGATCCTGTGTAAAAAGTAGATACAGAGGTGAATTAGCTGAGCATTGGGAGAAATGTAATGTGATAGTTTTGTCATGGATTGGGAGTACAGTTTCGACCGAGTTGATGCCGGGTATTGTATACTGCTCAGATGCAAGAAAAGTATGAAATGATTTTCGGGAAAGGTTTGACAGATCAGATCTAACTAGAATCTATCACCTTGGACTGAAATTGCAATAATGAAGTAGGGTACACACTCAGTGACTAATTACTACACAAAAGTGAAAGACCTATGGGATGAATTAGATGTTTTAGCCCCACTATCTTCCTGTGATTGTGAAGGGTCTAGGCCATCTGTAGAACACTTAAAGTCACAACGTGTCTTACAGTTTCTTATGGGCCTAAATGAGAGCTATGGCAATGTGAGAAGCAATATCCTTGCTAGAAGACCAGTTGTGACTGTGAATGAGGCCTATGTTGTTGTTACTCAGGAAGAAAGCCAGAGATCCCTAGGTGTGGTAGACACTCATAGGGATCCACTAACCATGCTTGCAGGGAGGACACAAGGATTTAAGCAGAAAGTTGCAGAATTGGTGTGTGAACATTGTGGTTATAAAGGGCACTTAAAGGATAATTGTTACAAGATTGTGGGATACCCTCCAGATTTCAAAAACAAGAAGAAAATAGGACAATTTAGTGGAAACTCAGGACAATCGAATGTAAGAACACAAGCTGGTGGAGGCTTCAAACCTTATGTCAATAATGCAGCTGCAGAAGGTCAGATGCAAGGACATTTTTTCACTGAGGAAGAATACTCACAGTTGATGGGATTGCTAAACAAGCCACCACCAACTGATTGCAATACAAATATGGTAGCATGTACTGTTTCATTGTTATCTACTACATATGCTTGTAAATGGATAATTGACTCTGGAGCTTCACATCACATTACACCCTGCAAAGAGTTATTAGAAGAGTTAAGGAGTTTAGAGAAGCAACATGATAGTAGAGTACAAGTATCAACAGGGAATAAATCATCTATAACAAGTGCATGCGGTACAGTGATCTTAGGAAGTCAAAAAATCACAAATGTGTTACATGTACTAGACTTCAAGTTCAATCTGCTTTCAGTCTCGAAGTTAACCAAGAAGTTACTGTGTTCAGTCACCTTTTTCCCTAATTTCTGTGTGTTTCAGGGACTTTACAATGGCAAGGTGATGAGGATTAGTAGAGAGAACAATGGTCTTTACATTCTACAAAGAGGGTGGAAGCCTATTGTAGGTGCAGCAATAACGAAGAATGATGAAAATGGAGCAGAACTATGGCACTTAAGACTAGGTCATCCATCAGTAGTTGCAATGCAACACATACCTAGTCTAAAGAATAAAGCCAATGGCATGGTGCAGGAACACTGTCCAGTATGTCCAATGGCAAAGCAAGTAAGGTTAAGCTTTCCCAATAGTATAAGTAAGTCCAGTAGTATTTTTCAGCTGATACATGTTGATGTTTGGGGGCCCTATAGAAAGCCTACATTCGGTAGAAAGCAGTATTTTGTAACCATAGTTGATGACTACAGTAGACACACTTGGATTTGTCTGATTCAGTCAAAATGTGAGGTCTTAATTGTACTCAAGAATTTTCTGGCAATGATAAGAAATCAGTTTGATGTCACTGTGAAAACATTAAGATCGGATAATGGAACAAAAAATTTCAACTCTCAATGTAATGAATTATTTTCTTCTCTTGGTATAATTCACCAAAGCAACTGTGCCTACACACCACAATAGAATGGAATAGTAGAAATGAAGCATAGGCATATACTGGAAGTTGCAAGAGCCCGAAGATTCACAGTTCCATCCCTGTCAAATTTTGGGAAGAATGTGTGAAGACTGCAGTCTACTTGATCAATAAGTTACCTACTGCAGTGTTGGATGGGAATTCATCCTACAAATTGCTTCATTGCAAGGAGCCTAAACTGGACCATATTAGGGTATTTGGATGTTTGTGTTATGCAAGCACTTTACCTAGGGGTGACAAGCTAGCTCCAAGAGCTAGAAAGGCAGTACTGATGGGATACTCTAAGACTCAGAAAAGATATAGACTGTTTGATCTAGACTCAAAAACTTTCTTTGTTAGTAGGGATGTTAGCTTCAGAGAAGAAATTTTCCCCTTTAGATTAATGCCAGTTGAAAAAGAAGAGGAGGTGTTGTTCATGCCTTTTACAGACATGATAAGCAATGTTAAACATGCACAAGATTATAATGTGTATGAGGATCAACCTCTTCCAGTTCAATAAGTAGATAACTCTGCAGGATTGGAGGAAGCAGTAGAACCAGTTTCCAATGTTGATCATGAGATGCAGACAATAGATATTGCAGACACAGAAGGTCATGCTACGTCTTCACAGTCTAATACATCAGCAGATCCTATACAACTTATACAGGCTTTAGAACTAGTTGAAGAGGTCAGTGTTGGTGAACAAATGCCTGATTGTGGCAGAGGAAAGAGAGTAATCAAGCTACTTATTTGGCTAAAAGATTATGTCACCATTGCAGCAAAGCCTACCATATGTTCGTACTCCATTGCCAATTATATGGGGTATGATCACTTGCCTGGAGTCTATCAAGAATATCTCAGCCTATTCTCAGCTCATACAAAACCAAAAACCTTCAATGAAGCATCCAAAGATCAGAAGTGGATTAAAGCTATGCAACAAGAAATTAATTCATTAGAACAAAATCAGACTTGGGATCTAGTAGACCTACCTAAAGGGAAGCAAGCAATTGGATCAAAATGGATGTATAAGATCAAGTACAAGCCAAATGGAGAAGTAGACAAGTACAAGGCAAGGCTTGTAGCTAAAGGCTACACTCAACAAGAGGGATTGGACTACCATGAAACCTTTTCCCCAGTTGCCAAGATGGTAACTGTTAGGACAGTGATTGGTGTTGCAGCTTCACACAATTGGCCTATATACCAAATGGATGTCGATAATGCTTTCCTATAAGGATATTTATTGGAAGAAGTCTACATGGCTCTGCCTCAAGGGTTCCAAAGCCAGAGGGTATAAGGTGTGTGAATTTCTCAAATCGTTATGTGGTTTGAAACAGGCATCCAGGCAATGGAACATAAAGCTGACTGATGCTCTTCAAGCAGCTAACTACTTTCAGAGTCCCTATGATCATTCTTTATTTACCAGAAAAGAAGGAAAGGATATAACTATCATTCTAGTATATGTGGATGATCTCCTTATTACTGGAAATAGTGGAAGATTAATTGATCAAGCAAAACAAACACTACATAAGAACTTCAAGGTAAAAGATCTAGTTGAGCTCAAATATTTTTTTTGGGATTGAAGTTCTGAGATCTCAAAAGGGGATACTACTTAATCAAAGAAAGTATACCCTTGAGCTAATCTCTGATGTTGGCTTAATTAAAGCCAAGCCAGTGAATACATCTTTGGAAGCAAATGCTAAGTTTACCACAGTAGACTATGATGCACATGTAGGAGGAATCACATATCCTATTCTTACAGACATTACCTCATACCAGAAGCTTATTGGGAGACTGATCTATCTCACTATCACCAGACCAGATATCGGCTTTGTTGTACAAGTGCTTAGTCAATTCATGTAGCACTTAGATTGGTAAGATACTTGAAAGGGTCACCTGGTCAGGGTGTTCTGCTGAAAAACAGTCCATGCACATAGTTGACTGTGTACTGTGATAGTGATTGGGCAGCCTTCCCAAACACCAGACGGCTGATGACTGGATACATTGTGAAGCTGGGGGATTCTCTTATATCATGGAAATAAAAAAAATAACATACTGTGAGTAGAAGCTCAGTAGAGGCATAATATAAAAGTATGGCAGCTGCAGTTTCAGAGGTGATTTGGCTAATTGGACTGTTAGAAGAGCTGAATGTATCTATCACTTGTAAAATTATTTTGTGATAGCAAGGCAGCTATCCAAATTGCATCCAATCCCATATATCATGAAAAAATGAAGCATATAGAGATAGACTGTCATTTTGTTCGAGGCACCTAAAGATGGTCTAATATTGCCTGAGCATGTCAACACCAAAGCTCAATTGACAGACCTTTTGACAAAGGCTTTGGGAACTGCTCAACACCAACTGTTTTATCCAAGCTTGGAGTGCTTGATGTGTTCCACCCTCCAACTTGAGGGGAGTATTGAAATAGTTAACTGAATAACTGGATGTGTTAATGTATAATAAGCCAACTAATGTACAACTGCCATTGGAGTTAGTTAAACACTGTTAGTGGTGGTTAGAGACACATGATAGTCACATGTATGTGAGTCTATAAAGGCAACCAACTTGTACTCTTTCAAGCTAATGAGAAAATCTTTCTTCTTCCTCTCTTCTATTGTTTACTTCTAGAAAATTCCTCCATGCATGAGCTCTAGTTAGAGCATCATTGTCATTGTAGATCAACTCTCAATTGTCCTTAATTTTGACAAAAAAAGTAACGGTTTTTGTTAAGAATTTTTTCTTGGGTTAGAGACAAATAATAGAAAAAAGGTTTAAAATGGATAAAAAAGATAAATTAAAATCCTTGCTTAGGAGAGTGCTACACTGCTTCTTCTATGTCCCTCAATTATATATATATATATATATATATATATATATATATATATATATATATATATAGATAGATAGATTTTTCACAAAAAGCTTTGCAACAATATAATTATTTTTATTCTCTTTCTATTGGGGCAATGATTGTCAGTGGAGTATTTTGTCAAAGAACGTGGACATAATACTCCACTAAAAAGAAACATGACCATTTTGAAACAAAACACACAGGTTTTTGCTCTTGGCTCTTGCTACTTCTAAGAATAAAATTGTTACACACGATAAGATCTCTTTTGAATTCTCTTCAGAAAATGAAAAAAGAAAAGTGGAGTAAAAAGATGTTTTTGTTTAAAAAATTTTAAATTTTCGAATATTTTGTTCAACTACTGTCTTTTCTTCAAATAGATTGAGGAGAAGTCAATGACTGTCTCAGCATCTTCCTCCTCCTTTTGAGTCTTTTCTTTTTTACTTCCCTCCTTTTTCAGTTTCTCTTAGTTGGTGAGATCAAACTTACTTTTCCCTTCTCTTTATTAGACCATAATAATGTAGATTCAACCATTATTAGCCGACCCATCTTCTTCCAATTTATTCTCAACTTGCCCTAGAAATAATAATAGCTTCATTCATTAATGTAACAAAACCCAACAACACTTATCTCGAGTGACCCAATCCATGAGACCACATCATCTCAACACCCATGAACCATCTCATATTCTCCTTACGCGTACCATAGCATCACCAACTGGTACACCCGTTCTGCAAGACCTTCTGTGAATCCGAAGCTACTTATTCCCTTCCTCCAATAATGCACCGCATACCCAATGATAACATAGAACATTTCAAGCCCCTTTTCATAGTCCACAGCAAAAACTCGATACTTAACCCTACTACGGACTCGAAATCTTTAGACACCGCACTTTGAATTTTTGAACCCACTAGAACCGTTGTTGAGGGTCACCCACTCTGACTTGTCCCCAAATATGATCAAACTCCAAGGCCCTGCTATCACATGAACACCTTATCAAAGAAGCACCCGGCTGACTCACTTTCCTTGTATATCACATCTACACGAAGCATAAACTCTGAGTCTTCCCAAAACCTGAACATGAATCGATAAGGCCAAATATAGCATACATTCCCCAAATCCTTTGCTCAAATTACCACTGATGTTTTCTTTCCTTAGTCGTAATAACTCACCAATATGCCGATAACCAGAAATCTCACAAGTAGACAACCATATAACCCAATCGTAGACGGTGGGGCTCTCCCACTTAGCTTGAAGCTATAATTTCATAACCCTGGAACCTACCAAGATTCCTTCTTCTTCATTGACATGACCTCTCACAATCGACCCGCCAAATTCCTCGAAATCTTCCTGTTAACCATTTCATGAACACTCTGAATCACTAGATGCATTTACATATTCGACCTCTTACCGGATAGCCAGTAAAATTCTTTCCTAGAAGCTTCATCAACACCACGCAACCACTAATCTGCTCATAGGAGATATCCCACCTGTGGAAATTCCATGCCGACCTCTTTCAACAACGTTGTACCGAGTACAATTATTACGAAACCAATAAACCATTCTGAGCCTGTGCCCCTCCACCAGCTGTGCAAGTCCGTTCACTCCCCATTAACATCAACTACATGTGCGACGATACATTCCAATCCGAAGTCATGTTGCATCTCTCTTCATATCGAGCAACTCCTTCCTATCGTATCCAATCTTCCTCAGTATAGTAGCCAATATTCCAAATTAGTCCGTAGACCTAGTCACTGTCCACCATAAGTCCCAAATCACTCTAAACTTTCCTCAAGGCGTGTAGCTATCCTACCACAGAACTCATATGATATTCTACCACTCTCACACTTTGGTCAAACCCTCTCCTTTAAGCGACTTCTCGACTTTTGCTTTTCATACTTGACCTTCTCGCATTTCAACCATCACAAAACACCCCCCACATGTCCTTTCTCGTCCTTCGTTGCCCAATTGTTGCCTCACATCCGAATTCATCCATGTAGCTTTTGAACTAATAAATTACCACCAACTCTAAGCCTCCTAGAAGATCATCCATCTCGAGCCATCAACATTAGAAATAGCCATTCGATTCCGAAATTGCTACACTCCGCTATCTCTGACAACCATTTCTCAGGCACCATTCCACAATCCCCTGCCCCGAAGGCAATTTGATAGACCATAACACCGACGATCCTTAATGCATTCAACAAGGACAACGACGATACATCACAGATGAGAATTCCACCATGCTCGAAAATACCAAGTCTCGTTATTCCATCAACCCAAACCTGAACATTCTTAGTCCGATTGCCTTTCCTCCACTGGAAATAAAACACTGAACCTCTGGATCATACACGGAGAAAACCTCCATTCAAATCCTTCACTGCCCCGGCACATAGACAAGCATCCTAC
The DNA here is from genome assembly GCA_000715115.1 of Nicotiana otophora. NCBI lineage: Eukaryota > Viridiplantae > Streptophyta > Magnoliopsida > Solanales > Solanaceae > Nicotiana > Nicotiana otophora. Next base: position 12,744 of record AWOL01S0039364.1, on the reverse strand, counting down.
CATCACATCAATATTGTGCGATGACGATTCATGAACCTCATAGAAACCTGTGCATAACCTCGAAACCATCAAAAATACGGCTACTGAGCTAAAATGGCAGAACATCCTTCCGCAAGGCGACGACAATAGCCCAATCAAATACGCAGGGAGAAAACATCCTGCACCCCATCCGTAGTACCATTACAATTCCTCGATTCCCAATTGATAACAAGCGTTTCACATTGCATAAGATTGAATGGGAGAGAAACAAAGGCGTAAGCGTCGAAGAAATCCATCGCACGATGAGGAATCAAGAAGGGAAGTGCTCCTAACAGCCCTGTAGCCTCTCGAAGATAAGTACAGACGTCTCCGTACCAATCCGCAAGACTCTACTAGACTTGCTCATGACTCATGAGACCTAAGTGAGCTTAGTGCTCTGATACCATGTTGTCACGACCCAAATTCCATTAGAGGTCGTGATGACTCCTAACACCGCTGTCAGGCCAGCCAACAATAATTGCTTAACTTAATTACTCATTTCAGGATTTTTGAAATCATAATTTCCCTCAATTAAATAGTAAGAGATAGACTTTACAAAGTAAATGATAGTATTTTCACAACTACAATACTGAACAGCCCATAATCACCCCCAAAACTCAGTGTCACAAGTACATGAGCATCGACTAGGAAATATATTAAAAATACAACATCTGTCTGGAGATACAATTAGACAAGAGAGGGTAGATAACTCCGATGGAGACTCTGTGCATGCTGCGGACTCGTAACGTGGAATGCAGCTCACCTAAATCCCCGCAATAACCACGTCTCTGCTCCCACAAGGCCACTAGATATATATGCACCTGCACAAAAATATGCAGCAAGTGTAGTATGAGTACGTAAATTAACGCGTACCAGTAAGTATCCAGCCTAACCTCGAAGAAGTAGTGACGAGGGGTCGACTCCGACACTTATTATGGGCTAACAAATAAAAAAAAATGCCGATATTATATTTAAGCATGTAGTACATAACATATCTGAAAATCCAATAACGGGAAATAATCAACAATCATTTTTTATACTAATAGAAATTCCCAAATTCCTTGGACAAGGTGGGTTGCTCTGATGGTAAGCACCCTCCACTTCCAACCAAGAGGTTGTGAGTTCGAGTCACCCCAAGAGTAAGGTAAGGAGTTCTTGGAGGGAAGGATGCCGAGGGTCATTTGGAAACAGCCTCTCTACCCAGGGTAGGGGTAAGGTCTGCGTACACACTACCCTCCCCAGACCCCACTAGTGGGATTATACTGGGTTGTTGTTGTTGTATCATTTAACAATTCATATCTCAAGCCAATAGAGCAAATATCAATTATTATTAGTTCCAAATAGTTATCATGCGCAAGTTATTCCAAGGTCGTACGGTCCGATCCAACATATAAATATAAACTGTGCACTGCCGAGGGTCGAACGACACGAACCATAGATGCATCTATCTGCTACCGAGGCGTTCGACCCGCTCCACAAAAGAGAAAATATATTTAAAATAACCAATTCAAGATTTATTAAGGGGCAATTATTCAAGAAAATACCAATTCCCATTAACGATAAAAAAAATGAAGTTTAACTTTTTGCAATTCCTTTATCAAGTTTCAATATGTTTTAAGCAGTTAAATTAACAAGTAGGGTGCAAACATCACAAGTATAACATGATTTGGGTCCTAGACTATCCGCACATAAGCATAATAGTAGTTACGCGCGGACTCTCGTCACCTTGTGCGTGCGTAGTCCCCACAAATAGAAGCACATAATAATTTGATTCACCTATGGGGTTAATTCCTTCTTACAAGATTAGAAAGGATACTTACCTCGCTCCGAAATTCCATAACCGGATCACAAGCCTTTCAAACAACTCAACCGATGCCTAACACTCCAAAACTATTCAATAAATGTGCAAATCCATAAATATATACTATAATACTCATTATAATCATATTTACAACAATTTCCAACTCCGTTCGAAAAGTCGATAAAATCACCCTCGGGCCCACGTGCCCGGATTCCAAAATTTTTCGAAGATAAACATTACCCATGGCATGACGAACTCAAATATATAATTTACTCTCAATTCCATACCCAAATTCGTGGTCAAAATTCAAAAATATAAATTTCTAGGTTTTCCTTCAAAATCCCAAATTTCTACAAATTTTCATGCCTAAATCCATGTATAAACCTTGTATGTAACTCACAATTAGTAGAAATCACTTACCCAATGCTTGATGATGAAATCCCCTCTTCAAAAGCTCCAAAAATCGCCCAGTCCGTGGAAAAAATGGGTGAAATGAACCCAAACCCCGCTTTAAAACATTCTGCCCAACCCGGGCCCGCCCTTCTTCGCGTTCGCGGCACGACCATCGCGAACGCGAAGGCCAGAATGCATACCTCCAATCTACTCATCGCGTTCGCGTCATCTTGGCCTCGTTCGCGAAGGACAAACTGCTTCAGGCCCCCGCTCCCTCTCTCTTCTTCGCGTTCGCTTAGCCTTGGCCGCATTCGCGAAGTCCTTCCCAGTTACTGCCTCGCGTTCGCGTCCACTGCCTCGCGTTCGCGAAGGCCAAATCCCACCAGCCTCAAAGTTCCTCTTCGCGAACGCGGGACTCCCTTCGCGTTCGCGAAGAAGGAAACCAGATACCAGCAACAACAATTCCAAAACAACTCAAATTGATCCGAAACCACCCCGAAACACACCCGAGGTCCCCGGGACCCAGTCCAATCACACCAACTAGTCCCATAACATAATATGGACTTGCTCGAGGCCTCAAATCAGATCAAACATCACCAAAATCATGAATCGCACCCCAATTCAAGTTTAATGAACTTTAGAACTTCAAACTTCTACATTCGATGCCGAAACCTACCAAATCACGTCCGATTGACCTCAAATTTTGCACACAAGTCGCATTTGACATTGTGGACCTACTCCAACTTCCGGAATCGGAATCCGACCCCGATATCAAAAGGTTCACTCCCGGTCAAACTTCTCAAAAACCTTCAAATTTCTAGCTTTCGCCAAATAACCCCAAAATGACCTACGGACCTCCAAATCCACATTCGGACGCGCTTCCAATACCAGAATCACCTTACGGAGTTATTCTCAAACTCGGAATCCCAAACAGACATCGATAACATTGAAATGCACTTCAACCCAAATTTATGAAATTCTTCCAAAAAATGCCAACTTTCCACAATAGGCGCCGAAACGCTCCCGAGTCATTCAAAACCCGATCCGAACATACGCCCAAGTCCAAAATCATCATACGAACCTGTTGGAACCTTCAAATCCCGATTCTGAGGTTATTTACTCAAAATCACACCTTAGTCAATTCCTCCAACTTAAAGCTTTCGAAATTTGAATTTTCTTTCCAAATTAACTCAGAACTTTCCCGAAACTCAATTCCGACCACACGTACAAGTCATAATACCTGAAATGAAGCTGCTCATGGCCTCAAACCGCCGAACGTCGCGCTAGAGCTCAAAACGACCGGTCGGGTCGTTACATGTTATGTTTTCTTGCTGTTTCGACTTTATGTTCGAACTTGCCTTAAGATGTAATTCATCAACTATCAAATTGTTTGAACCAAAATTTATATTGTAAAACAAGCTATATAACGTTAATGGAAAATTTTCCTATAAAGGATTGTTGTTTCACAACCAAACTATGCAAAACCACACGGATATTATCAGTTAAACTATTTCGTGGACAATTAGTTTTGCTCACTACAAACATACACTGCAGATGAAGAAACAAAGAAAAACCTGAATGTCTTGACTTCGCTTACACACACACTCCTCATAGTATATATACATGTGAAAGTGACTATTGTTATCGGTTTCTAAACTTTAATCTGGCACTTAAAATAGTCGTGCTGGGACGGGAATAGCATCGAACACAATGTTTGTCTTCAACTTGTACTATGGCACCAGTCAGACATAATCCATCATGTTGTAGGAGAACTTTGACAGCAGTTGTGGAACTCCGGCAATTATTGGTCCATAGGTCTGCAGAAAAGGGCATTGAATGCATTAGCCTCTTAAGTATAACATAAGATATGGTCATTTAAGGTACAAAAGGCATTAGACAACACTTGACTCGTTAGTAAGAGTCCATTGTGGATCACCATACTAAATTTGAATGTGCCTGAGGTACAGTACCTTGAAATTTTCATGAACTTGGCAGAGTGGAACAGCTAGAAGCTTAAGGTTCTTCGGTACAATGAATTTGCGACTTTCGGGCAACCTCACAAGAAACAGTTTTGTGCACTCCTATAAAGATAGAAAGTCAACCTTACTAAAAGGAGTGTTGTGCACTCCTACAAAGAGAAGGACTATGGCTTCAAGAACTGACAGCAAATGAGATAAATTTCAGAATGTAATGAACAAGTACCTTAGGCCTTTTTGTATCAGGTGGCATAAACGGGTAAATCAATGTTTCAAAGTCAGGTCTCCACCACATCCCAAGGCATTCACCTACCTACACATCAAATGAAAGACATATAAGATGCTTAGCAAAAAACTTATAAACATTATGTCAAACGTTGACATACCTCCCAGCTGTCATCTTCGCTCATGGATAGCTTACTTGAGAGCTTACGTCTTAGACATTCAATTTCTGTGATAAGCAAACAAGGATAACTCTTCAGCGCTGCGAAGTCCCAGCTTCAAATTGGACAAAATGAGAAAAAGATATCATACTACCTGATTCACCAGGCCTAACACGACCACCTGGAAGCTTGAACATGGAATTTCGTACTTGCAATAATAATACATGTGGATGTTTGAACAACTCGACCTGCAATACAATGTATGGTATAACATTTAATGACCACAAAGAATAGTCCCTTTGGTGTGCAGTATGTAATTAGATGGGTAATTGTCATTTTAGATGCCAGAAGAATACCTAAAGCCTTTTGGCAGCTTAAGTTGTTTTGGATTGAAATCACACCACTTATTAAGACCATCCATAAGGAGTCAACAAGTATCGAGATCAGTCACTTAACAATCATGCACCAATTATGGAACTTGAACTATTGGGACGGATATTGGGAACTCCAATCTGTGGTACTGTTTTGATTTTAACTACTGATACGGAAATTTGTTAAGATCGCAGATTTAGAACCTGGAAAGCTGCACAACTGACTGCTGAACTATGTGGATGACCCTACTTATTCAGCAGTTTATGAATCAACCAGGTTTTAGCTGCAGCACGCTGATGGCTCTACTTAGTCAGCACTTTGTGTACCAACCAGGCTTAGTTGCAGTATCAAGTTATTTCATAAAGGAAAGGGAACAGAACTTACATCTTTAGGTCACTATGTTCCCCTGAAAGAACTTTAGCATGGAGGCTTTTGATCGTGGATATTAAAACAAACTTGTAGGGTTGGTATCCTATGATCACATAATGAAATAGCAGGAGAACTGATAAGTAGGGATTTTAACCTATTATTTGCTCTCTTCTACTTGTGTTTAGGGACAAAAATGCGTGAAGGTATTCCCGGAAACTAATGTAATATGCTTGCTTGTAGGGATTGTTCAAAATGAACCAAAGAAGTCATAATCAACTCATAAATGAGTCAAAACTTGAACAAAAACCAAGACTGGGCCAAAAGATGTGAAACACGGACCGCACAAATATTGTGCGGCCGCGAAAGCTACAATGCGGTTGCGAGCACTATTTTGAGGTCCGCGAAAGGAAGATTCAGAGAGATGGATTTTTGGGCCAAAACATGAACGCGGACCGCGTCAGAAAGGTGCGGCCGCGAAAGTACCTGCGCTGCCGCGATTGGAATTACGCGGACCGCGATTGCTAAGGTTCAGAGAGCTTACATTTTAAGCAAAAGCAAGAAGTGCGGTCCGCGTCAAGATTATGCGGCCGCTGAAGTCTCATACGCGACCGCGATGAAAATTACGCGGTCCGCGAAACCATGCTCAACCCAGATCCAGAAGTGAAGAACGCGGACCGCGATCAGAATTACGCGGCCGCTAAAGCAAGAGTGCGGCCGCGTAACCTCCACGGGGGTATTTTTGTTCGGAAATTTCAGCTTAGTATAAATAGAACTTTTTGTCATTTTTAGGGTATGATGTATTTTTCTGAACACGTGAGATGGCTGGAACTTCCCTTTTGGGCAATTTTATATTAGATTCACCTTATAACATTAGATTTTCATCTTTTAATCTAGTATTATGAATTTTATCTTCTTTTCATCTTTGATTTCTGCTATTTCTATGAGTAGCTAGACCCATAGTTAGGGTTGTGACCCAACCCTAGTGTGGGTATTTAATGTGTACTGAATTTTAGGGCTTGAATGTTTATGGGTTAGTGATATTTAGCCTAGTTCTTGCTAGAATTGTAGAATTAGTGGTTGCAAACACTGATTCATGCCTCTTTATGACTTCGTCTCTTTTTGAGAAGAGGGACTAAGTCTAGGAAAACTAGGCTAACAAGGAATTGGGGTGAACTCAAGAAATTGATAGCCCCAATTAAAGGGTTAAACCTAGAGATAGTAATACCCGACTTGAGCTAATATCACGTGACTTGCATGAATACCCATTTGGACTTGAGAAAGCCAAATTGGGCAAAATCACTCAAACTATCGAGAGGTATAGAGTGAGTAC
>AWOL01S0039357.1:38059-74501 GCA_000715115.1 Nicotiana otophora | reverse complement strand
AGAAATCAACAATATATTATTTTCCACAATAAGGAGCCCATGGCTCGACCATAATGTGCACAACACNCACAGAAATCAACAATATATTATTTTCCACAATAAGGAGCCCATGGCTCGACCATAATGTGCACAACACCCAAAAAATAATCAATAGAGATAGAAATTACTCAACATAAAGCAAAGTCTTCATTAAATTCAAATTTTTCAATAATTATATAAACACCTCTTCTTAAGCTCATTTAATTAATTATTTGCCTAGGAAAAATTCATATTGAAATTAAATTCCAAGAAATATCAAACCAACAATACTCACAAAATTACATAAATTTTCAAGAAACAATCACATCAAACTGTCATATAAAAATAAATTCAACAACAAGGATTTAGGCATGACAAATAGATGATTTAATAAATACTAACGATTATCCAAATTACTACACAATTTGCCCAAGATTTTAACTCAGTAAATTTTGTACATATAATCCCGAGTACGTACTCGTCACCTCGCGTACATGGCTTTTCACATTTCATAAATGACATATAAGACTCGATGCCTAAGGGGTAATTCCCTCACTCGAGGTTAAGCAAGACACTTACCCTTTTGAAGTTAGGCCAATATTCTAAAATTACCTTTTTGCTTGAATTGACCTCCGGATAGCTCAAATCTAACCAAATTAATTCAATTCAGTGAATACTAATTATAGGAATTAATTCCATATGAAAATACTAATTTTCCAACAAAATCCGAAATTTAACTCAAACATTGTCCGTGGGGTCCACATCTCGGAATCCGACGAAACTCATAAAATCCGACAACCCATTCAATTACGAGTCCACCCATACCAATTTTATCAAATTCCGATAACAACTCGACTTCCAAATCTTTAATTTTTATTTTTTGGAAGATTTTGCAAAAATCTTGATTTTTTTTCCATAAATTCACGGGTTCATGATGTAAATGAATATGAAATCATGAAATATAATCAATATAGGATAAGAAACACTTACCCCAATGTTTTTTCGTGAAAATCGCCCAAGAACCGTGCTCCAGAAATCCAAAACGAAATGACCATTTTTGATCCTTAAGTTTCTGCCCATCCGTCACTAAAAATCCATTTTCCGTCACTAAAAGTCCACACCAGAACTTGCTTGTACTAGTCTTCATTCAATCGATTATAACTTTATGTACAAATATCCAAATGATGAATGATTTAACTATCTGAAAATGAGAATCAAAAGACTACAACTTTCATGTTTTGAAATTTTCTGATTCCTTATGAATTGCCAGATATAAGCTTCCAAAGTCGGCTCCACGCATCAGAAATTTCTAGCGAAACTGCTCTACCAGCCTTCATTCATTCCATCATAACTTTCTGTACAAATGTCCAAATAATGAATAGTTTAACTTTCTGGAATCAAAGGGCTACAACTTTTACGTTTTAAACCTTTTTCGATTCCATATAGATTGCGAGATATAAACTTTCAAATTTGGCTCAATGCATCAGAAATTTCTGGCGCAATTTCTGGTGAAACTGCTCTACCAGCCTTCATTCAATCCATCATAACGTTCTATAAAAATATCCAAATAATGATTGGTTTAACTTTCTGGAAACTAGAATCAAAGTGATACAACTTTGAAGTTTTAAACAGTTTCAGATTCCTTATATATTGTGAGATATAAGTTTCCAAAATTGGCTCCACACACCAGAAATTTCTGGCGAACAGCTCTGCAACAGAAATTTCTAGCAACCCTCTTTGTCCGAAATCCATTCTGTTTACCTTCCGAAATCCACCCGAGACTCTCGGTACCTTAAATAATTATACCGACATGTCCCAAAATACAATACAAACTTAGTCGAGGCTTCAAACCACATCAAAATGACGAATCGCACCTCAAATAAAAATCTATGAACTTTGAACTTTCAAATTCTATATTTTGTGCCGAAACACATCAAATCAATTCAGAATGACTTCAAATTTTGTACACAAGTCATAAATGACATAACAGACCTATTTCAATTTCTAGAATCGGATTCCGACATCGATATCAAAAAGTCAACCCCCGGTCAAACTTCCCAAAAATTCAACTTTTGGCATTTCAAGCCTAATTCCACTACGGACCTCCAAGTAATTTTTCGGGCATGCTCCTAAGTCCAAAATTATCATACAGAGCTATTGACATCATCAAAATTCTATTCCGGAATCGTTTGCTCAAAAGTCAACTCTTTCCATTTAAGTTTCTAATTAAGGAATGCTTATTATAATAATTCCGAATCTTCTGAAAAATCAAACTAGACCACACCCGCGGGTCATAATACTTATTACGAAGTTGCTCGAGACCTTTAGTCGTTGAACGAGGCGTTAATTCTTAAAATGACAAGTCGGGTCGTTACATGTACCCAAAATATATAGACTGTTATATGATGTATAAAAAATATAAATTATTTTATAATATATAAAAAGTGTATATATATTTTATACAAATATATAATGTGTGTACTGCTTATACAATATATACATCACTGTCATTCTCTTTATATATCATGGATATTTTTGCTTACGCAATATCATATTTCCTTTCCAAATTCAATCAATAAAACTTTAAGGGTCTCTGTCAAAAATAAAAAAGGGATTATATTGAAAAATATAGTTATATTGCTTTCGTTATTCTATTATGTTTAATTTTATGGGTGGAATAGAAGTAAACATATAATCCTAATATTGTCGTGAAATCATAATTATATTATTATAGAAATTAAAAAAAGAAAGAGAACAAAGTTAGAAAGGACTGATTACCATACACAACAAACAGTGCCAGGAGTTACACGACAAGAATTAATTATAGATGGTTCTTCGCTTCTTGGCATCTAGGCATAGAAATTGATAAACATGATGAGATTAGGACAAGAATTAATCATAGCTAAGTCACCTATTTTCTACGAGGATATATACTTTCAAATATGAGGAAAAGATATGAAACACATTATCTTTGTAGCTTGGAACAAGAAATAAAAGAACAACTCAAATAAAAGGCAAAATAAATTGGATATAGTAGTGCAAAAAAGATGAATTCAAGCCACATAAATAAGCAAATGCTATTTTGAATGAAACTGGAAGTGCTAATATTTGTCGACATGCGGAGAAGACCAATTTGGGTTAGCCATTATGATTTGTTTGGTGCTATAAATTGTATGGCTTAATTTATGGCTAGCGAATGATAATTATTTTCACCGGCCGGCTATAAATGAATTTTACTCAAATATATTTCTTTATGCAAATTTAATAAATAAAATATAATGTACTTTTTATTTGAATGTTATAAAATTTCTAACTTATAAATAACAATTTTAATTAATATTAAGTGAAAGTAAACTATAACTACTACAACAATATATGGATAAAAACTTCAAAGGTTTAAGAGTCTTATTTGTAACTTTTCTTTTAAAACTTGCAAATCAAAGTTTATATATTATAACAACAAAATTAAAGTAAAAGAGAGTACATTCAAGGAAGGCACCCCATTTCAGGTAGTAGTGACATATTTGGCACACAATATCATTCTAGAAAGGCCTTGGACTCCTGACGTGGATGCAATGTCAGCTACTTTATATCAAGTCGTCAAGTTTTTATCCAAATGGGAATCATGCAGAATAAGGAAGATCAAAGAGCAGTCCCGGAGATAAACTCGATAGCTATCGCAAATGAGCTTGCTAAAGATGGAGGTGCTGAATAGCAATTAAAGCAATCGGGATCGCAGGGAGCTACAGACCCCTTCTTGAAGAAAGCTTGAGTGCTGCGAAACAATCGGACATGGATATTCTAGATACGATTGTTGAGGTAGAAGAATTGGATGCCACCAAATCAATATTTGTCACGACCCCATTTTTCCACTATAGGATGTCGTGATGGAACCTAGTTTCTAAGACTAGGTAAACCTAACAATTTGGGGAATAACTGAATAACAATATGAACTCAAATCTCAACACATGATATATAGTTAGAACTGCGATTTAAACAATTACAACTCCCAAAATCCAGTAGAAATAAGTCACAAGCTTCTAAGAGAAAATATTAAGTGTCTCTATACATCAAGTCTAAAGAGAATAAGGGAAAACAACATAAAAGGGATAGAGGGGGACTCCGAGATCTGCTGACGCTGACAGATATACCTTGAAATCTGCATGTGCAGCCAACTCACTGGTATCTGGTCTGATGGGAAGAACCTGGATCTGCACAAAAAGATGTGCAGAAGTGTAGTATGAGTACACTACAACGGTACCCAGTAAGTGTCAAACCTAACATCGGTAGAGTAGTGACGAGGTCGGGTCAGGGCCCTACTGGTTTAAAAGATAAGCAAGACAGAAGATATAATAATATTTTGAAATGACTGGGAATTTAAAAAACGAGAAGTTTAACAGCACATCAAATAGAGGTAAACAACAGGGGCACTCCCGAGGTACCGCCTCGTAACCCAAAAGTAAATGCTCAACATGGGGATCTCCCGAGGTACCGTCTTGTAGTCCGAAAGTAAATATGCAAGACAGGGGGATCTCCCGAGTAAACGGCTCATAGTCCCAAAGTAAATATGCAAGACAGGGGGATCTCCCGAGGTATCGTGATAGGTTATATGTATCCATGTTATGTTTTGATGATCTAACAAATTTATTGATAAGAACCATATAAGGAACCTGTTACACATCCTCAAGTACTTAAAGAACAACAAGTCTCAGTTCGGGGACGTGGTTCAACTCTTCAGAATCAAAGAAACAACAGAGGGAACAGATGGCCACCAGTTCTCGTGGTGACTGTACAAGTCAATCCGCATAGGTGTAAAGTTGTTGCCTACACACGCAACAATGCAAAAATAGTGCAGCAGTCAACTTTATGGAGAATGCCCTTTACCTAACTTGCTTACATCACTCAAGTGATATCACAAATGAGTTATTTACATCAAGCAAAGGTAAAAAACAAAACACTTGCACATTCAAGAATCGATCAAGCATTTTCTCTCAAGTTTGTGCCAATCTTGCAAGTGATTCTCAAAGGTATCAAGAACTAAGAACAACATAACGAAGGACCAGTTTCATGTATTGAGTTATTACATGTCCTTAGTTCTGTTGCACCTTTGTTAAAGTTCTTTACTTGTAATTCCTACTTAGCTTAGTTAGAAGTATTGTGTAGGAAACCTTTATAAATCATAAACCCTTGTGTTTGTGTCCTGGCTAGAGTTAGTCAAGTTGTAAGTCTTTGTAATAGAGTTATTATAAAGTGGATAGTAATAGCTCCACCAAACTTCAAAGAAGGTCAATCTACCTACAGGACACCAAGATTCAATGGCCAACACTATGGATGGTGGAAGACTAGGATGCACGACTTCATCAAGGCTGAAGACTCAGAGCTCTGGGACGTCATCTGTGATGGACCCTTCATCCCCACAAAAAACCAGTGGCGACCCAGCTGTAACAATCCCTGAAACAAGAAAGGAGTTCAATGATGCTGACTGAAAAGTCATAGAAAAGAATTTCCGTGCAAAGAAAATTTTTGTTTGTGGCATTGGTCCTGATGAATATAACAGGATATCGGCATGCCAATCAGCTAAAGAAAACTGGGAAGCCCTCCAAATAGCTCATGAAGGAACAACACAGGTCAAGCAATCAAAGATTGACATGCTTACAACTGAATATGAGCTCTTCAGGATGAAAGATGATGAATCTATCCAGGACATGCATACTCGGTTCACTTCTATCATCAATGAGCTACACTCTCTGGGAGAAAACATTCCAAGAAACAAAATCGTCAGGAAAATACTCAGTATTTTGCCCAGTTCCTGGGAAAGCAAAGTGAACGCTATCACAGAGGCAAAGGACCTGCAGAATCTAAACCATCGATGAACTTGTTGGCAATCTGAAAACCTATGAAATGAAGAAGAAGAAGAAGGACAATGAGAAAAGAGATCCCAAAAAGGAGAAAACTCCAGTCCTCAAGACGGACAACAATGATTCAGGTGGCGAGGATGGTGATATGGCTTACTTGACAAAATGATTCCAGAAAATGGTTTTGGAGGCTTTCCAAAAAAGGGAAGTTCCAGCAAGCCCAAAAATTATAACCTTTGTCATAAGTGTGGTAAGCAAGGATATTTCATCAAGGATTGTCCTCTCCTCAAGCAAGATCAATACAGACACAACACAGATAAAGCAGTTAAGAGGAACCAGGTTCCTGACAAACGCTTCAAGAGGAAAAATACCGCTGGCAATGTTGTGAAACACGCTTTTGCTGCATGGGGAGACTCTTCCAGCGAATCTGAAGAAGATGATGATCAAGGTGATAGCTCTATGATGGAAGTGGAAAGTGAAGCAGTTGAGTATGACTCCATCTTTGCCTTGATGGCACAGTCCGATGATGATGAAGATGACGACGATGATGATGAGGTAAAGTTTCTAGATGTTCAAAGAAATCTGAAATCCTATTCTCCTAAAAAACTTAGGTCTCTGGCAAATGTTTTAATTGATGCTTATCACAGTCTTATAAATGATAAAAATGCACTGATTCTTGAACTAGGAGAAGCAGAACAGTCGAGAGATGACCTAGTAGTTGTTTTGGTAAATTTAAAAGAAACCACTGAGAGTTTGAAGAAAGAAAATGATGCTTTAACTGAAAAAATTGCAAACGTAGAACATGAGAGAGATAATCCAGTGGTTGTTGTGGTCAATCTAAAGGAGACCATTGAGTGTGTTAAGAAAGAGAAAGAAACCTTGACTGAAAAGGTTGCTAGTATAAAGCATGAGAGACATGATCTATTAGTAGTAGTCGTAGATCTGAAGGATACAATTGAGGAACTAAAAGGAAAAGGTAGACATGAGATTCTTAAATAGGTAAAGGAAGTTGTGGATGAAACACATCTAGTCTTGAAGATGAGATAAAATCAGTGAAATCTAGTTTGTGTGTTGAACTCGAGAAAAACAAACAACTTCAGGAAGAACTAACTAGAGTCAAGAGTGATCTTGAAAGATCACTCAAGTGGACCTGGTCCTCTGAAGCTATCACTGCCATGTACACGAACAATGGGGGAAATAGGCAGGGAATCGGGTTTCAAAGGGAAAAAACTCCCTACAACCCTCATAGCAAGTACGTTACTGTACGTGAAAACTGGCTCCGCACTCACTGTGGTAACACTGGGCACTTTAAGGAAACCTGTAAGGCCAAGTTTCAGTCTCAACAGAAAAATAAAGTTTTTGCTAAAAAGGTAATTACTGTTAGAGAACCTGGTCCCAGATATAAAAGACGCATGATGCCTGCTTGGACCAAAAGAACCCTCATTCACCCCTTTCCTCATTACAAAGGACCTAAACTTGTTTGGGTTCCTAAGTCTATCCTTAATTTCCTTGTGCAAGGAACAGTGAAAGGAAGCAGCCAAAGATGGTACATGGATATTGGCTACTCGAAACATATGACTGGAAGCACTAATGATTTCCTATCACTCAAAGCCCTGCAAGGAGAGAGTGTATCCTTTGGAAATGGCAAAAAGGGATACATTCTTGGAGTAGGAAGAATTTATCTTCGACAAAGGCTGATCAAGATGGAGAGTTATCAAATGTCCCTAGTGAAGTTATTGACATGGCAAATGGAAAGGCCGATATGATGAGTTAGATCAAGGATTCAAATGACAATGGCACAGCTAAATCTCCAGTTGACATAGAGGAACCCGGTTCCACAATCACAACAACTGAAGCTGAAAACATAGTTACTGATGTAGTTCAAGGGACCCCACATACAGAGAGAAAATCACATTCAGAAATACCTGGACCATCCCACAACAAGGTTCGGGTGTCTAACTGGAAACACAAAAGTTCGCATCCTCTGGATAATGTGATCACTCCTCTTGATTCAGGAATTCAAACCAGATCAATGTCAAGAAACGCGCTTGCCATACCAGCTTTTCCCTCTCAAATTGAGCCCAAGAATATCAAGGAAGCATTAAAAGATGCTGATTGGAGTACAATTATGCAAGAAGAACTCCATCAATTTGAGAGGAACAGTGTATGGAACTTGGTTCCATGACCTTCTGACAGAACTGTTATAGGAACCGAGTGGGTATTCATAAACAAACTTGATGGGTTTGGAAACACAACTACAAACAAGGCAAGGATGGTAGTTCAAAGTTACAATCAGGAAGAAGGGATTGATTATAATGAAACATTTTCTCCGGTTTCTCAAATAGAGGCAATCAGAATCCTCATTGCCTTTGCGTCCCATATGGAATTCAAATTGTTTCAAATGAATGTCAAAAGTGCATTTCTGAATCGCTTTGTAAAAGAAGAAGTCTTTGTCAAGAAACCTCCTGGATTTGAGAATCATGAACATCATGAGCATGTTTTCAAACTTAACAAGGCACTATATGGGCAAAAGCAGGCTCCTCGAGCTTGGTATGAAACTTGTCCAAATTTATTCTTGAAAATGGCTTTACAAGAGGAAAAAGTGACAACACCTTATTTCTGAAGAAACGAGGAAGGAACTTGCTCATTGTGCAAATCTAAGTTGATGACATCATCTTCGGAGAAACAAACGATTCATTGTGTGAGGAATTTGCAAAACTCATGGGAAGTGAGTTCAAGATGAGCATGAAGGAGGAATTGAATTTCTTCTTGGGTCTACAAGTCAAGCAAACTCCTCGGGGCACAATGATAAGTCAGCAAAAGTACATCAAAGAGCTTCTGAAGAGATTTGAGATAGAGAGCTCAAAGATCATTGATACACCTATCGCCACTGCCACTCGCCTGGATATGGATGAACCTGGTTCTCCTGTCAACAAGACTATGTATAGAGGCGTTATTGGGTCACTTCTGTATCTCACAGCAAGTAGACCAGACATTATTTTTAGTGTGGGACTCTGTGCCAAGTTTCAATCCAATCCAAAGGAGTCTCATCTGAAGGTTGCAAAGAGAATTCTCAGGTATCTCAAAGGAACGCATGACCTGGTTCTCTACTATCCCTCATGAGATAACTTTGACTTGATAGGGTATGCTGATGCTGACTATGCTGGTTATCTGGTGGATAGGAAAAGCACTTCTGGTATGGCACATTTTCTGGGTTCGTGTCTAATCTCATGGGGCACAAGAAAACAAAACTCAGTGGCCCTTTCAACTCCTAAAGCTGAGTATGTGGCAGCTGCCTCTTGTTGTGCTCAACTTATGTAGATCAAGCAGCAGCTAGAAGATTTTGGTGTGTTTTCTTATTATGTGCCCTTAATATGTGACAACTCTAGTGCTCTCAACATGGCAAAAAATCCAGTTCAACATAAGAGAACAAAGCATATTGATGTGCGACATCACTTCCTTAGAGACAATATTGAGAAAGGGTTCGTCTGCCTAAAGTTTTGCAACACAGAATATCAAATTGCAGATATCTCCAAAGCACTGAGCAAAGAGCACTTTGAAAAGTATCATTTGGCACTAGGATTGATGAAATCTAGCTAGGTACCTGGTTCCTCGATGATTGGCTACGAAAGAAATGTACAGGTAAAATAGCTAAAAAGTGTTTTTGGCGTAGTCTAACTTACCTATATACCGTTACAGGTAGACATGCATGACGATTACAGAGCAGACAAGTAGCTAATGCATTGCACGTTGGTCAAAGGATGAGGCTTATATTTTTCAAACTCTGTTAGGGAACCCGGTTCCTTTGACATAGGTTAGTAGTTCCTCTGTACTCTCATGCACAATTCTTTAAACGGCTGAAATGGTGTCACGTCATTATATTGTTAGTTTCATTTTGCTTCTTGAATCGAAGCGTCTCACCCTTTATGAAGCGACCCGACTACCCAAAATTGATACTCAATCGGTCTCTAACTCCTCTCAAATAAATCCATGTACAGTCACTTTCAAGAACTGTTCATATCACGAATCCAAAATTCCTTGTTTTCTTCTTTTTCAAACTTTCTTCTTCAACTAACTACACTCCACCATGTCTGACAATTAGGAAACACAAAATGTTCCAAGCATCATTTCCACTGTGTCCTCTTCCGTTGAAACACCAGTGATAGAGCCCACACTCCCTGTTCCGACTAGTCCAAACCCTAAGCTAGAGTCACAACCACCCTCTGCTTCCTCTCCAACCTAGTCGAGTTCTGGTTCTCATTGGAATCACAAACCATCGACTCCCAAGAAATATGTGGTTGTGACCTCTACTTCTGCCTCGTCGAAAAAGATGGTTGACGAAGACATAGTGGATGGAGAAGAAAATCAAGAAATTTCTAGTCTACTAGTGGAAGAAAGTTCTGCTAAAGAACAAGGTGTGGGTCATACCAATGATGAATCGATAATGGAAGCCCCGGGCTTTGATCCTACAGGTAATAATTCTCTTATGCCTTCTGAAGTTGCTTTGGAGTTACAAGAACATGAAGCTATAGAAAATATGCTTTCAATCGCTACTAATGGAAGTCTGATTGGCGGTTATGAGGTTGTGTCTGAGTTTTAGGGGGAAGATAATGGTACAGAGGTCGAGGGAAGGGAACTGGTGCCTGTCAAAAATCTGGCACCAGACAGTACTACTGGGGAACTTCCTGAGGGACCTGATCTCTCCACACAATAGGAGTACTATGCTCCTACTTGGGATGAAACTCCCTATTCTTCTAAAGAACCACAGGTCAGTACTGATCCCGCTCCCTCTCCTCATTTCTATGCTGAGCCATTGGCCATTGTTCCTCCCGAGATGTGATCTCTATCCGAGGAGGCAAATGGAGGGAGTGAAGATGCCTATGATAATGTGGATCTTGCAAACTTCATTAAGTCTAGGAGTAGTCAGGAAACTCCCCAATAGTCAGCTTCTAAGAGACCTATCACTAGGTTCCATAAGAAGGAAGAATTTGAGTCAGGTTTAAGGAAAAACAAAAAGAAAAAGAAGAAGAGGAGATTGGTGAAAGATGGAAAGGTTGTAAATGAGAAGGTAGTGCCTCCCGCACTAGTCATTCATGTTGACGATGAGGTAGAAGAGGAACCTGGTTCCTTGGTTCGTAAGTCCTCAAAGAAACTTACTGTTCCAAAGTACAAAAGGGAGTCATCTGTGAGTGAAATCGACTTGAGCAAGGTTGAGGATGAAAAATCTTGTGAGAAAGTAGCTGAGAAATCTAGTGAAGAGTTGGTTGAACAAGTGTCTGAGAAATCTGGCGAGAAAAGAAAAAGTGCAAGACAATCAGTGAAAAGGAAGGCTAGTGAACTGTGTTGATTTTGTGATAGACACTAGTGTACTGGGAGCCATTTTGGGCGTGCCCACTGATGGGATGTCATCCATTGAGGGGGTCTGCTCTACAAATTTCAGAAATGCCATTGCGAAGGATAAGGCAGTACAGTAAGGGGAATGGGTACACAAGAAGGCCCGCCTTCCAGTATTCCAACTGTTGTTCGAAATGGTGAACAAAGTTCTTCTCCCACGTGCTGAAAGACGCTCCATTACATCACGAGCAGACTTGGTTCTCATGGAATCACTGGATGGATACACCACCATAAACCTGCCTGGTCTTATGATAGAGCACATGAAGAAAGTAGCATAATTCAAGGAAGGTAATCATAGGTTGCCTTACGGGTTTCTCCTCACTAAAGTGTGTAAATTCTTCAAGGTTCCCTTGGGACAGGCTAAAATAGGAACTCGCAAGTAATCTTTCTCCAAAACCACCCTTGAAGAGTGTGAGTGCATTGATATGAGTGGAGGGGTAGGCAGCAATTGGACCATTTCTCAGTTGATCAATGCCCAAAATAATGCCACTGATGAGATAAGGAAGCCGAAGGCAAGGAATGCCATTCTTGCGGGTCAGTTAAGTCAGCTTCAGGAGGTACCTGGTTCCCACAGCTCTCACAGCACAGAGGTTGCTCGTCTAACCAAAGAAAATGTCGACCTCAGGAAACAGGTTGAGGACCTGAAGGAGAAACTGCTCAACGAGCAGATGTCAACTAATGCTCGAATGGACATCCTTCTTAAAAGCCTTGCCTCTTCATCTAAGCCTTCCCCTTCTAGTGCTCCCTAGAAAGTGTTCCCTTTCCAGTGTCAAATCTTAGTGTTTGTTCTTTGTTTTAGTTCCGATGATGTTTATGACTGGTACTTCTGTTTTTGTTGTTTTTATTTTGTGGATGTGTTGGTAACAATGGAACTTCTCCCTGCCTAATATCCAAATGTTAATGAAAGCTTCCTCTTTTTGCTGTGTATGCCTTGCTCTTTTGCTCTGTGTTTAGTCATAATTGTGTACACACATGTGGCATGAGTTAATCAAGCTAGACTTCTTTTTTCTTCTTGCTTGCTACTGATCTTTTTATGATGCCAAAAGGGGGAAAATAATTGAGGGGGAGTAAACTGGGGAACAAATTCAGGGGGAATACAAGAAACTGATCTACCATTCTGGCTCTTAGGGGAAATTTCAACTATAAGTTTGTTATCATCAAAAAGGGGGAAATTGATAGGTTATATGTATCCCTGTTATGTTTTGATGATCTAACAAACTTATTGATAAGAACCAGATTAGGAGCCTGTTACACATCCTCAAGTACTTAAAGAACAACAAGTCTCATTTCGGGGATGTGGTTCAACTCTTCAGAATCAAAGGAACAACAGAGGGAATAGATGGCCACAAGTTCCCGTGGTGACTGTACAAGTCAACTCTCCACAACTGTAAAGTTGTTGCATGCACACGCAACAGTGCAGTAGTCAACTTTAAGGGGAATGCCCTTTACCTAACTTGCTTATATCATTCAAGTGATGCCACAAATGAGTTATTTACATCAAGCAAAGGTAAAAAAACAAAATATTTGCACATTCAAGAATCGATCAAGCATTTTCTCTCAAGTATGTGCCAATCTTGCAAGTAATTCTCAAGGGCATCAAGAACAAAGAACAACATAACGAAGGACCAGTTTCATGTATTGAGTTATTACATGTCCTTAGTTGTGTTGCACATTTGTTAAAGTTCTTTACTTGTAATTCCTACTTAGCTTAGTTAGAAGCATTATGTGGGAAACCTTTGTAAATCATAAACCCTTGTGTTTGTGTCCTGGATAGAGTTTGTCGAGTTGAAAGTCTTTATAATAGAGTTATTACAAAGTGGCTTGTAATAGAGTTGTTACGAGTTAGTGAAGGATTAAGAGATTAATTTCTAGGTTACAATAGGTCGTAATCTAAAGTTTTCTCATTAGTGAAGTTGAAATCCTACAAGGGTAGGTTATGGTTTTTAATCCCGTGAGCTGGGAGTTTTCCATGTAAAACTTCTTTGTGTTATTTACCTACAACAATGTGCGTGTATTCTGTGGGAACTAATAGAGAACCTGGTTCTCTATATAGTTTGGTGGACCCTTGAATTCTATCATACCGCCTTATAGTCCCAAACAGCAGATAACCGAAGGAACAACGAATTTACAACAAGAAATCTTACAGTTAAATATTTAATTCAAATCAAGGGAAGCAATTAATTCAACTAAGCATGTTGCACAAATTGCAAGTAAGAGTTAAGGCACGTAGACATGCAACACTAGGCTAAACAATCACTATTTATGTTAAGGCAAATCAGTTAAGGGAATTAAAAGAAGACAACTCAGCAAGAACTTGAATTTTCACATTTAGCCCATGTAAGCACTCGTCACCTCGCGTACACGGCGCCCACATATGACAATTGTTAAAACAGTACCAAATCCTAAGGGGATTTCCCCCACAAAAGGTTAGACAAGTCACTTACCTCAAATCTCGCTCAATCAATCGATAAGGATGCCTTCCCCTCGATTTTCCGACTTTGAACGGCCTGAATCTAGCCAAAAACAATTACATATCATGAATACAACTAAAAGAAACTAATTTAAATCATAAATCTATGACTTAGCAAAGAATCAAAAAATTGCCCCAAAAAGTCGACCTGGGCCCACGTCACGGAATCAGGTAAAAGTCACAAAATACGAACACTCATTCGATATTGAGTTCACCCATACCAAAATTACCAAAATCAGACACCAAGTCGCCACTCAAATCTCCAAATTTAACTCTCCAAATCCTTAGCCTCAAACTCCCAAATTCCACCTTAACACACACAATCTAGGTGGGCAAATCAATGGGGAAACAAGGTTATTGATCAAAAATAAGTACAAGAGACTTACCTCAAGAAATCCCTCAAAAATGCTCTCAAGAATTGTAACGACCCGACCAGACGTTTTGCTTCCTAGAATCTCGTTCCCCTAAATAAGACTCCCCATATTTGCTTTTACTATTTTATAACTTGCGGGGATGGTTAGTTCAAGATTTGGAAAGGTTCGGGTTGAAATCGGAACACTTAGCTCCTTAAGGTTGGCCAAAAACGCTAAGTATGACTTCGGTCAACGTTTTGAGTAAACAACATCGAAATTGGGATTTGATGGTTCCAATAGGTTCATATGATGATTTTGGACTTGGGCGTATGTTTGGATCGGGCTTTGGATGAGTCAGAAGTGTTTCGGCACCTAATAGTGAAAGATGGCTCCTTGAAGGTTTTAAAGTTCTTTAAATTTGGTTTGGAGTATGTTTTGGTGTTATCGAGGTCAAATTGGGATTTCAAAACTGGGAATAGTTCCATATTGTGATTTAAGACTTTCCCGCAAAATTTGGTATCATTCTGAGTAGTCTAAGTATGATTCGCCGCGTTCGGAGCGATTTGGAAACTTGAAGTTCATAACTTGATTCGATTTGGTTTTGGGGTGTGATTCTTGGTTTTGTTGTTGTTTTGCGCATTTCGAGAGTTCGAGCAGGTCCGTATCATATTTATGGACTTGTTGGTATATTGGAACGGGGACTCGGGGGCCCGGGACGCCATTCGAACGATGCGCGGATTGAGTTAAGACTCAAAAAGGGCTGCTGGTGCACCAGTTCTGGTGTGCCCGCACCTGCGAGCTTTTGGCCACAGGTGCGAGCCCGCAGATGCGTCCTCTTGGCTGCAGAAGAGGTTTTGAAGCCTTGGCTAGTGGTCTGTAGAAGCAAAGTGTTGAGCACAGAAGCGACCCCGCTTTTGCGATGAGGAGCCATAGAAGCGAGACCGCAAAAGTGAAAACCCATCCGTAGATGCGGCCTACGCTGGGCCTGTGGAGTTCCACAGAAGCGGATCTTGTGCCGCAGAAGCAGTACCGCAAATGCGGCCCAATGACCATAGACGCGGAAGTTCTGTTGGGTAGAACCCTCATTTAATGTCGGGACTAAACCCTTTTGGGTTCATTTATTTCATTCTTTGGGCGATTTTTGGAGCTCTTAGAGAGGGGTTTCCACCTATCACTGTGAGGTAAGTAATTTCCTTACAATATAAGTTAAATACATAGATTATGGGTAGATTTAATATGAAAAATTTGTAAAATCATGGGTTTAGATGAAAAACGTACGTTTTGATAAAAATGAGATTTTACCACGAAAATAGTTATGGGTAACAACTTTCTTAAACAATTTTCGGAATCCCGGCACGTGTGCCGGGGGTAAATTTTAGGAATTCTTCAATTAGGATTGGGAAATCACTTTAATAGTTAGGATATGAACTTTTGAATATGTATTGACTATCTTATATAACATTTGACTAGTTTCTAGTCGTTTGGCACCGATTTGAAGGTTTAAAGCACAATTGTGGACCGGAAAGTAAGCTTTGAGATAAGGTAAGCCTCTTTCCTAACCTTGTAATAGAGAACTCTTCTTCTTAGGGTATTTTTGTTGTACGCACTAGGTGACGAGAGTCTATACGTAGCTATATTCTATGTGATGTCCGGGTAGACTTAGCCTTACACCATGCCTTGTTTGCACTGTTATATTTGTTATGCACATTAACTGCTTTGAAATGAGCTGAGATTAAGCATTTAAATATTTAAAGTCTCTAGTTTAGATTTCTTGTGTTTGGAAAGAATTTAAGGATATTATGAGAACTCTGACAATTTTATGTTCACTCGCGTCACAAGTATTTCCGCGAGCAAGGTAAACTCTCCTCTACTCTCATGGGAGCGGGTCGTTCGTCTCGGTAGGTTAATAGATGGATCTATGGTTCATGCCGTTCGACCCTCGGCAGTACACAATATATTTCTGGATTGGGTCGTACGACTTCAACATAAACCGTGCGTGATAATACTCAGAGCCTAACTTTTATTTGATAATAATTTATGGCTTGAGCGGTCACTATTATTTAAAGGACATAAATTAATTTGAAGTTATTGTTAGTAAAGGGAATTATTATTCACTGCTTGTTACTGTGTGGTATTAATTGCTTACATAATCCATGCTTACTTATGATTTTCGCATTTTATTTATAGCCCATAGTAAGTGTCGATGTCGACCCCTCGTCACTACTTTTTCGAGGTTAGACTTGATACTTACTGGATACATGTTGTTTATGTACTCACACTACACTTCTGCACTGACCGTGCAGGATCTGAGGCAGGTGCATCTGGTGGACATACTGGTGCACACCCTCGTTACCCGGAGGCCTAGTGGTGAGCTGCATCCTGAGTCATTCTACAGCACCTAGAGCCTTTCATTTATACTTATTTTCTATCTATGTTATTTCAGACTGTAGTTATAGTTTTGTATATTCTATTAGTGCTCATACACCTGTGACACCGAATCTTGGCACACACTCAAGTAGACTTTTACTATCTTGGGGTAGTTACATATTTATGCTTGCATTCAGTTGTCTTCATTTTTAACCATTTGAATCTCTATCTCTCAAAACTCTAAACAAATGGGATTTAATTGCTTGAAAATTGGTTAAAAGAAGAAATCACGTAGTAACTTCCCCGTAGGCTTGCCTAGCGGTGACGTCAGACGCCATCACGGCCTATAGGAGAAATTGGGTCGTGACAAGAATCGCCAAAACCCAAGCTCAAAATGTTGATATGAGAAAAAATCGCGAACCCTTGTATTTAAGTGTTCTGTCCAGCACTTCCGCTTCTGCGGGAACTTAGCCGCTTCGGCGAAAACTTAGTCGCATCTGCGGCATCGTAGAAGTGGCAACTTATCTGCTTCTGCGGTTACCCTCGCACCTGCGGTCTCCTCATCTGCTTCTGCGGAGTCCCAGCCGCTTTTGCAGTCCCAGCATCCTCGCCCATTTTTGCTTCTGCGGGTGCGCATCTGCCATACTCGTCCGCTTCTGCGGACATGCCTCCCAAGCACTCGTCCTCTTCTGCGATCACTCTTCCGCAGGAGCGACTTCGCTTCTGCGGCCTTCACATTGCATCTGTGACCACTTGCCAATTCCTCCATCCCCGCATCTGCGCCCAATTGCTCGCTTCTGCGGGCTCGCACCTGCGGTCAATCTTGCGCATGTACGATTACACCAGAGGTGGTGCCTTCAACCATTCACACAAGTCCAAATTTGATCCGTTAACTATCTGGAATCCACCCGAGGCCCGCGGGACCTTGACAATACTTACCAACAAGTCCTAATACATTATACGAACTTAGTCGAGCCATTAGATCACCACATCAATCAACGCTAAAAATATGAATTGCACATCGATTCAAGCCTAATGAACTTTAAAACATCAAGCTTCTACATCCGACGCTGAATCCTATCAAATCAAGTCTGATTGACCTCCAATTTTGGACACAAGTCATAATTGACATTACGGACCTACTCCAACTTCCGGAATCGGAATCCGACCCCGATATCAAAAGGTCCACTCCTAGTCAAACTTCCCAAAAATCATCCAATTTCGCCAATAGACGCTAAAATGACCTACGGGCCTCCAATTAAACATCCGAACACGCTCCTAAGACCAAAATCATCCTATGGAGCTATAGGAACCGTCAAAACTCCATTCCAGAGTCGTCTTCACACAATTCAAACTACGGTCGATTCCTATGACTTAAACTTCCATTTTAGGGACTATATGTCTCATTTCACTCCGAAACCAAAACAAATCCTTCCGGCGAGTCACAAAACCCAAAAATGAAGTAAAGGGAGAAATAAATAGGGGTCCGGGGCTACTACTCGCAAAACAACCGGTCGGGTCATTACATACTCCCCATCTTAAAAAAAACATTCATCCTAGAATGAGTATAGAGACATACCTGGAGTGGTGAAAAGATGAGTATAAAGGTTGCGCATATCATGCTCGGTCTCCCAAGTCGCCTCCTCGACCAGATGACCCCTCCACTGAACCTTTATAGAAGTAATGTTCTTTGACCTCAACCTTCAAATATGCCTGTCCAAAATAGCCACCGGCTTCTCAACATAGGATAAAGCTTTGTCCAACTAGACTAAGCTGAAGTCTAACACATGAGACAGATCGCCGTGATATTTTTGGAGCATGGAAACATGGGATACTAGATGAACTGCAGAGAGACTAGGTGGCAGTGCAAGTCTGTAAGCCACCTTTCCAACCCTCTCAAGAATCTCAAAAGGCCCGATATACCAGGGCTCAAATTTCCCTTCTTTTCGAACCTCATAACACCCTTCATGGGCGAAACCTAGAGCAAAACCCGCTCCCCAACCATGAATGTAATGATGCAAAACTTTCGATCCGCATAACTCTTCTGTATGGACTGGGATGTATGAAGTTGATCCTGAATCAATTTAACTTTTTCCAAGGCATCCCGAACCAAGTCTGTACCCAATAGCCTAGCCTCGCCCAGCTCGAACCAACCCACTGGAGACTGGCACCGTCTACCATACAAAGCCTGATACAGTGCCATCTGAATGCTTGCCTGATAACTGTTATTGTAGGCAAACTCCGCAAGTGGCAAGAACTGATCCCAAGCACCCCCAAAATCCATCACACACGTACGAAGCATATCCTTCAATATCTGAATAGTGCGTGAGGACTACCCGTTTGTCTGAGGGTGAAATGTTGTGCTCAACTCCACATGAGTACCAAACTCACGTTGTACGGCTCTCCAAAACCGTGATGTAAACTGCGTACACTGGTCAGAGTTGATAGATACCGGTACGCCATGAAGCCTGATGATCTCGCGAATGTAAACCTGAGCCAGCTTCTCCGAAGAGTAAGTAGTAACCACATGAATGAAATGAGCTGACTTAGTCAATCTATCCACAATCACCCAAACTGCATCAAACTTCCTCTGAGTCTGTGGGAGACCAACAACTAAATCTATAGTGATTTGTCCCATTTCCACTATGGAATCTCTAACTTCTGAAGCAATCCACTTGGTCGCTGAGGCTCATATTTCACCTGCTGATAATTTAGGCAACGCACTACATATTCCACTATGTTCTTCTTCATCCGCCTCCACCAATAGTGCTGCCTCAAATCCTGATACATCTTCAAGGCACCTGGATGCATGGAGTACCGTGGGCTATGGGCCTCCTGGAGAATCAACTCAGTCAAACAATCTACATTTGGCACACATAGCGTGCCCCGCATCCGTAATACACCGGCATCTCCAATAGTGACTTCCTTGGCATCACTGTGCTGAACCGTGTCCATAAGGACAAGCATATGGGGGTTATCATACTACTGCTCTCTAATACGATCATAAAGAGAAGACTGAGAAACCACACAAGCCAAAAATCGGCTCAGCTCGCAAACATCCAATCTAACAAACTGGTTGGCTGAGGCCTAAATATCCAAGGCTAAAGGCTTCTCTGCTACTGGTAGATATGCTAAACTGCCCAAACACTCCGCCTTGCGACTTTAGGCATCGGCCACCACATTGGCCTTCCCGGTGTGATAGAGAAAGGTGATGTCATAATCTTTAAGCAACTCCAACCATCTCCGCTACCACAAGTTAAGGTCTTTCTGTTTAAATAGATGTTTTAGACTCCGGTGAATGGTGAAAACCTCACAAGGAAAACCATACAAATAGTGCCGCCAGATCTTCAAGGCATGAACAATAACTGCTAACTCAAGGTCGTGGACATGATATTTCTTCTCATGCACCTTCAGTTGTCTAGACACGTAGGCAATCACCATACCATCTTACATCAACACCGCATCGAGACTAATGCACGACGCATCATAATACACCATATAGGACCCCGAACCTGTAGGCAACACTAACACTGGGGCTGTAGTCAAAGAAGTCTTGAGCTTTTGAAAGCTCTCCTCAAAATCCTCGGTCCACCTGAACGGAGCACCCTTTTGGGTCAATCTGGTCATAGGTGCTGCAACAGACATGAAGTCTTCTACAAATCGACAGTATAACCCTGCCAAGCCAAGAAAACTCCAGATCTCTGTAGTTGAGGATGGTCTGGGCCAACTATCTACTGCTTCAATCTTCTTCGGGTCTACCTTAATCCCCTCACTCGATACCACATGACCCAAAAATGCCACTGAATCTAGCCAGAATTCACACTTCGAAAATTTTGCATACAACTTCTTTTCTCTCAAGGTCTGAAGCACAGTCCTCAGGTGCTGCTCATGATCCTCCCGACTCCGAGAGTACACCAGAATGTCGCCAATAAACATAATGACAAAAGAGTCAAGATAAGGTTGAAATACACTGTTCATCAAGTGCATGAATGCTACTGGGGCGTTGGTCAGCCCAATAGACATCACGAGGAACTCGTAATGACCATATCGAGTCCTGAAAGAAGTCTTCGGGATATCTGGCTCCCGAATCTTCAACTGATGATAGCCTGAATGCAAGTCGACCTTAGAGAATACTCTGGCATCCTGAAGCTGATCAAATAGGTCATTAATACATGGAAATAAATACATGTTCTTCGATGTAGCCTTGTGCAACTAGCGATAGTCGATACACGTTCGCACAAATCCATCCTTATTCTTCACAAACAAAACAGGATCACCCCAAGGTGACACACTGGGCCGAATGAAGCCCTTATCGAGCAACTCTTGCAATTGTTCCTTTAACTCCTTCAACTCTATTGGGGCCATACGATAAGGTGGAATAGAAATGGGTTGAGTGCCCGGTAATAAATCAATTCCAAAATCAATATTCCTGTTAGGCGGCATGCCCGGAAGATCCACTGGGAATACATCTGAATAGTCCCTCACTATTGGAACAGATATGACGGTAGGAGTATCAACACTAACATCGCTCACATAGTCTAGATATGCATCACACCCCTTCTCAACCATTTGCCAAGCCTTAAGAACTGAGACAACCCTACTAGGAACACGATCTAAGGTTGCTCTCCACTCTAGTCACGGTAGACCTGTCATAGCCAACGTCACCGTCTTGGAATGATAATCAAGGAAAGCGTGATAGGGAGACAACCAGTCCATGCCAAAAATAACATTAAAATTCACCATACTGAGCAATAATAAATCGGCTCTGGTCTCAAAACCACTAAGAACAATTAAATACGACTGATACACACGGTCAACAATAATAAAATTACCCACGGGTGTAGATATATAAACAGGCGAACTAAGAGAATCACGAGATACACCCAAATATGGGGAAAAATAAGATGACACACAGAAATAAGTGGAGCATGGATCAAATAAGACTGATGCATCTCTATGATAGATCAGAACAATACCTGTGATAACAGAATCTGATGCAACTGCCTCTGTCCTAGCAGGAAGGGCATAATATCTAGCCTAGCCTTCCCCTCTAGGGTGACCTCTACATATCCGACCTCTACCTCTAGCTGGTTGTGCATGTGGGATGGTAGTTGGTGTTGTAACCATAGCCTGAGAACCTAGTGGAGCACGCGATGCCTGAGAAATTTATAGAGGTGCACCCCTCTTAAATTTGAGGCAATCCCTCACCACATGGCGAGTATCACCACACTCAAAACAAGCTCTCGGAGGATGTGGCTACTGCGACTGGCTCAGGCCAGATTGACTAGACTTCTCATTGAAATCACCTCGTACATGAGGTACACTAGACACTGGCGGTGCATAATAAGGATCCTGGGGCCTAGTAGTGGCCGGAGCACCGCTGGCAGCTGGAAGTGCTAAATGAACAGGGCGACCCATATAACCTCTGCCCTGACGAGCTGTAGTTGGGGCATGAGTACCACTACAGGTGCCAGACTCTCGAGACCTCTTGGCCTCTCTCTCCTCTCTATCCTGAGTGTGCATACCCTCCAACCTCCTAGAAATCCCTATTACCTACTGGTATGCAATATCCATCTCCAGCTCTCGGGTCATGCTCAATCTGATACTGGGCTTGAGCCCCTCAATAAATCGACGAACCCGCTCTCGAACAGTAGCAACCAAGGCTGGTGCATGCCTGGCCAAATCACTGAATCAGACCGTATACTATGGCATGGTCATAGCACCCTGGCGCAACTGCTCAAACTCTGTGCGTTAAGCATCTCCGAGACTCTAGGGAACATACTACCTCAAGAACATATCTGAAAACTGAGTCCAAGTGAGTGAAGCTGCCTCAGTCGGACTATCCAACTCGTATGCGCGTCACTATTGATGGGCCGCTCCTCTAAGTTGGAACGTAGTGAAAGAAACCCCACTAGTCTCTACAACACCCATAGTACGGAGGATTCAGTGTCACTCCTCAAGAAAACTATAGGCATCCTCTGACGCCAAGCCACTAAAAGTAGGAGGGTGGTACTTCATGTACCTCTCGAGCCTGAGCTGCTCCACCTCAGAAACTGCTGCACTAAACTCGGGCTGAACTGGAGCTACTGGCTGCATTGGTATGATCTCTGGAACCTAGTCAACATAAACTCGCTGCTCGGGGGTGCTAGCGATGGGAGTATGTGCTCCTCCCCCGGCCTGAGATATAGCAGGAGTAAGTGGTATCAATCCTGCCTGAGCCAAGGTGCTTAACATGCTCAGAAACTGGGCTAGAGTCTCCTGGAGGGTTGGTGTAGTAACAGGCGTCTCAGGTTCCTGTCCTCCAACTAGAGCTACTGGTGGCTCCTCTATAGTAGCTTGTGTGGGTTCTCTAGTTGCACCATGTGGACGTCCTCAGCCTCTACCCCAGCTCGACCTCTCGCGACTTTAGCAGGGGCACGGGTGTTTGATCATCCAATCCAGCTATACGTGTTCTCATCATCTGTGAGAGAATAGAAAGACAGAAATTTAGAATCCGAAGTCAAAATCTTGCATGATAAGGAATCAAAGAAGTGAAGATTTTCCTAACAGTTCCATAGCCTCCCAAAGATAAGCACAAACGTCTCCATACTGATCTGCGAGACTCTACTAAACCTGTTTGTGACTCATAACACCTATGAACCTAGCGCTCTGATACCAACTTGTCACGACCCCATTTTCCCTCCGTAGGATGTCGTGATGACATCTAGTCTCTAAGACTCGGTAAGCCTAACAATTTGTGGAATTACTAAATAACAATATGAACTCAAATCTCAACACATGATCGATAATGAGAACTGCGATTTAAATAATTAGAACTCCCAAAACCCGGTAGAAATAAGTCACAAGCTTCTAAGAGAAATTACTAAGTGTCTTTATACATCAAGTCTAAAGAGAATAAGGGCAAACAACATAAAAGGGATAGATGGGGACTCTGAGGTCTGTAGACGCTGGCAGATATACCTTGAAGTCTTCACGTGCGGTCCAACTCACTGGTATCTGGTCTGGTGGGAAAAACATGGATCTGCAAAAAAATATGTGCAGAAGTGTAGTATGAGCAGATATACCTTAAAGTCTTCACGTGCAGTCCAACTCACTGGTATCTAGTCTAGTGGGAAGAACATAGATTTGCAAAAAATATGTGCAGAAGTGTAGTATGAGTACACCACAACGGCACCCAAGCCTAAAGAAGTGTAGTATGTGCAGAAGTGTAGTATAAGTAGTGACGAGGTCAGGTCAGGGCCCTACTAGGTTAAAAGATAAGCAAGGCAGAAGATATAATAATATTTTGAAATGACTGAGAATTTTAAACAACGAGAAGTTTCGAAAAATAACAGCACACCAAATAGAGGTAAATAACCGGGGCACTCCCGATGTATCACCTCGTAACCCGAAAGTATATGCTCAACAGGGGAATCTCCCGAGGTACCACATCGTAGTCCCAAAAGTAAATATGCACAACAGGGGGATCTCCCGAGGTACCGCCTCGTAGAGCCAAAGTAAATATCCAAGACAGAGGGATCTCCTGAGGTATCGCCGCGTAGTCCCAAAGTAAATATGCAGCAGATAACCAAAGGAACAACGAATTTACAGCAAGAAATCTTACAGTTAAAGATTTAATTTAAATCAAGGGAAACAGGTAATTCAAATAAGCATGTTGTACAAATTGCAAGTATGAATTAAGGCACGTAGACATGCAATACTAGGCTAAACATGATCACTACATATGCTAAGCCAAATCAGTTAAGGGATTTAAAAGAAGACAACTCAGAAAGAATCGGAATTTCCACATGTAGACCGTGTACGCACTCGTCACCTCTCCCACACGATGCTCACATATCATAATTGTTACAACAGTACCAAATCCTAAGGGAATTTCCCCCACACAAGGTTAGACAAGTCGCTTACCTCAAATCTCGCTCAATCAATCAATAAGGATGCCTTCCCCTCGCTTTTTCGAATCTGAATGGCCCGAATCTAGCCAAAAGCAATTACATATCATGAATACAACTACAAGAAACTAATTTATATCATAAATCTAGGACTTAGCAAAGAATCAAAAAATCGCCCCAAAGAAGTCGACCTTGGCCCACATCACCGAATTGGGTAAAAGTCAGTAAATACGAACACCCATTCGATATCGAGTTCACCCATACCAAAATTACCAAAATCCGACATCAAGTCACCATTCAAATCCCTAAATCTAACTCTCCAAGTCCCTAGCCTCAAACTCTCAAATTCCACCTTAAACACACACAATCTAGGTGGAAAAATCACTGGGGAAACAAGGTTATTGATCAAAAATAAGCACAAGAGACTTACCTCAAGAAATCCCTCAAAATTACTCTCAAGGACCGCCAAAACCCGAGCTCACAATGTTGAAATGAGGCAAAATCGTGAACCCTTGTATTTAAGTGTTTTGTCCAGCACTTTCGCTTATGCGGAAACTTAGCCGCATCTGGGGCATCACAGAAGCGACAACTTATCCGCTTATGCAGTTACTCTCGCACTTGCGGTCTCCTCATCTGCTCCTGCGGACTCGCTTCTGTGGGTTACCAATCACTTTTGTGGTCCCCGCTTCCTCGCTCATTTTTGCTTCTGTGGTTCAGGGCCACTTCTGTGGGTGCGCATCATCGCATACTCGTCCGCTTCTGCGGACAAGCCTCCCAAGCACTTGTCTACTTCTGCAATCACTCTTTCGCAGGAGCGACTCCGCTTTTGCGGCTTATACGTCACATATGTGACCACTGGCCAATTCCCCCAGCCCCGCATCTACACCCAATTACTCACTTCTGTGGGCTCGTACGTGTGGTCAATCTTGTGCAGGTGTGATTACACCAGAGCTGGTGCCTTCAGCCATTCACACAAGTCCAAATTTGATCCGTTAACCATTCGGAATCCACCCAAGGCCCCCACGACCTCGACAAAACTTATCAACAAGTCCTAAAACATCATATGAACTTAGTCGAGCTTTTAGATCACATCAAACAATGCTAAAAATATGAATTGCACATCGATTCAAGCTTAATGAACTTTAAAACTTCAAACTTCTACATCTGACGCCGAATCCTATCAAATCAAGTCCGATTAACCTCAAATTTTGCACACAAGTCATAATTAATATTACGGACCTACTCGAACTTCCAGAATTAGAATCCAACCTCGATATCAAAAGATTCACTCCCAATCAAACTTCCCAAAAATTATCCAATTTTTGAAATAGACACTAAAATGACCTACGGGCCTCCAATTCAACATCCGAACACGCTCCTAAGACCACAATTACCCTACGGAACTATTGAAACCGTCAAAACTCCATTCCAAAATCATCGTTACACAATTCAAACTATGGTCGATTCTTGCGATTTAAACTTTTATTGTAGGGACTATGTGTCCCATTTCACTCTGAAACCTAAGCAAATCCACCAGGCGAGTCACAAAACCCAAAAATTAAGTAGAGGGAGAAATAAATAGGGGTTCAGGTCTACCACTCTCAAAATTACCGGTTGGGTCGTTACAATATTAGAAGTAGTCATACTCTTCACCGACTTCCTGAAAAGAAAGGTTTATATTGGTTCAGACTTGATCATGTAACGACCCGACCGATTGTTTTGAGCATTTATGTTTTGTTCAGCTGTTTGAAGTCTCGAGTAGCTTCATATGACGTATTATGACTTGTGTGAATCATTGGTTTTGGTTTTCAGGTGATTCGGGATCGATTCGGAAGAAGGATTCTCATGTTAGAAGCTTTGAATTGGAAGAGTTAACCAAGTTTGACTTTTGCATATTTGACCCCGGATCAGAGTTTTGATCGTTCTGTTTGGTCCGGGGTGATAATTTTAGAAATATTCCCGAATTTGCATTTGGATGTTGCTTGAAGGTTTTGGCGTTAATTGGCAAAAGTTGGCAATTCGGAGTTTGGGAATGTTTATAAGTTTGACCGAAAGTTGACTTTGATCATATAAGGTTCGGATTTTAGTTTCGAGAGTTGGAATAGGTTAATTATGTCATTTGGAACTTGTGTGCAAAATTTGAGGTAATTTCGAGTTGATTTGATATGGTTCGGCACGAGTTTTGGAAGTTGAAAGCTCAAAAGTTCATTTAGTTCGATTTGAGATAGGATTCATGATTTTGATATTGTTATGTGTGATTTGAGGCCTTTAGTATGTCCGTATTATATTTTAGGGCTTGTTGGTATGTTCGGACGGGGTTCCGAAGGGCTCGAGTGAGTTTCAAATCATTCCGGGTTGGCTTGTAGTTGCTGGTTTCTGATGTTTGCTGATGTCTCTAGTGTTCTTCGCGATCGGGAATAAACACTGCGATTGCGTTGTGATTTATGGAACTGGGGGATTTTCTTCATCGCGTTCGCGACGGGTCGACCGTGTTCGCGTAGATACTGAAGTCTATACTTGAGTTAAAGATCATGTTTGAGACTTGTTGAAATACTTGAACAATAAGGTTCTTGAGGTTTATTGAATTATTATTGGCTTGAAAGTTGTGATTAAAGTGCATTTGGAATATTCACTTAATCACTCTCCTTGATGTTATTCATGCTTCCTACCTTGCTTGTTATTGATATACATGTGTTTGGTGAGGACGAGTATAAAGCATGAAGGGTGATGTCGTACCATTGCATATACATTATCATGTGAGGAAGATTGTAAAGCATGAAGGGTGATGCCTTGCCATTTCATTTACATTATCATGTGAGTATGAGAGTAAAAGCACGAAGGGTGATGCCGTGCCATTACATTTACATTATCATATGAGGATGAGAGTAAAGGCACGAAGGGTGATGTCGTGCCATTTCATTAACATTATCATGTGAGGATGAGAGTAAAAGCACGAAGGGTGATGTCGTGTCATTTAAATTAAATTATCATATTTTTATATTATCATGTGTTCATGACACGAAGGGTGTTTTTGTGCAAGCGAGGACAATAGACATGCAATATGTTGTGATATATTTTCCTTGTGTATATATTTATGCCTTTATCTTGAGTTTTTACTGTTGCACCTATGTTTTCTATGTGACTTGTCGTTATGGTTTTGTCTTCGTCTCCTACCTCAATTGTAGTTATATTATCCATGTCTTCTATCTTCTTAACTTGCAAATATCATTCTTTCCTTCTTGTTTGTCATACCTACATCTATGTCGCTCCTCATTTGTTGCACTTTCGTATAAGCCTTCTACCATGTTAGTTATCTATGCCTTCTATTTGTTAGCTCATAAAGATCATGATTTCTCTCTTGTTTGTTATATCTACATCTAGGACTTCTCCCATGTTAGTTAGTGAAATTTATGTTCTTCTTTCCTAAATGCTGTTATTACTTCTATGCCTTCCACCTAGTCTGTTACTGTTGTCCATATATATTGCTTTGTTTATTATTGCTACATGTATATTTCCTACTTTGTCATTACTGTTATTGGTATTTTTTTCACCTGGTTGGTATAGTTATACGTATATTTGGTGGGGATGAGATAAATGCACGAAAGGCATTGTCGTGCCATTGGATTAGATATCTTGAGTACTTTTCTCACACTATGCAAGTTATGGGTTTACTGGCATGGTTTGTTGGTTATCTCTAAGGAAAGGATTGTTCATGATATTGAGGGATATTAATCGTGACTATTTCTAGTAATCATTTACTACTTCGCACATTTGTTTCTTGTACTATTTTCTGTTATGTTCTAGTAGTGTTCTATTGCTAGTCTACTGCACATGTTGTATCAGTGAGTATCTTTTAACTAAAAATTCCCATCACTACTTCAACGAGGTTAGTCAAGATACTTATTGAGTACATGGGGTCGGTTGTACTCATACTACACTTCTGCACCTTGAGTGCAGATCTTGGAGCAGAGCTGTGGTGGATGACGAGAGATGAATCTGAAGATGTTCATGCCTTCCGTATGTGGCTACCACTAGTCCCTATGTAGCTTTGATGGATAAAGATTATTCATGTAATTTCATATGCAAACAATAAGTTTTTAAAATAAAATATGAATAATGATATCCTATCCTCGCATATTTTATAACAAAACTTGTAGGAAGAAGAAATTATGAAAAAGAAGGAAAGAGGATAAAAGACAAGAGAATGAAGCAAAGCCACAGTTGCACACATCATATTCATATTCGCAAATGTGGAATATACATATGGGCTTATGAAAAGAGATAATTAGAGAAGAAAAGGAGCATAGATGCTAATGTGGAATCTATATACGCAAGGTCACATTTGCATACATGGAACCTACATTTGCAAGTCTAACTCATGAAGTCAAGAATGGAAGCAAAAGAATCATAGATGCATGTGTGAAATCTATATTTGCAAAGGTCACATTCGCATACATGGAACCTACATTTGCAAGTCTAACTCATGAAGTCAAGAATGGAAGCAAAAGAATCATAGATGCATGTGTGAAATCTATATTTGCAAAGGTCACATTCGCATACATGGAACCTATATTTGCAAGACTAACGCATGAAGTCAAGAGTGAGCACAAGTGCCATAGTTGCATATATGGAATCTACGTACACAAAGATCACTTCGCATACATGGATTTCACATTCGCAAAAGTGGAACATGACAAAAACTACTCATTTTTTCCTATAAATAGCAAGCTCTCTTTGTATAAGGATATCCAATCTTATGGAAGACAAGAACTAGTCATGGTCTTCTTTCTTTGTAGTAAAAGTATTTCCTTAGTCTTTTAAATATTTCTAGTCTTCTAAATATCTTTTTATCCTTTCTTACTCCATAATGGAGTAATCTCTTTTCATTGTGATAGTTGATGAATCTTGATATGGTTTATAATGCTATCTCAGTTTTTATATTCTTGGCTTGAAATGTTTTATTTATATTTCATACTGTGCTTAAATGATGGGTTTTAATTACTCTATTATCGCATCTATATGTTTTATCTCTAAGTTATTCATATATTAATTGTAATTCCCGCGGAGCAAAATAAATATATATTAACTGATGAATAAAATAGTAGAGTGAAAGTAATTTTTCAGTAAACTATTATTTCAAGTCAGTAATCTTGCTTGCTTCAGTTTTAATTCTCACGGAGGAATTGTTGTATGCAAGATTATTGATCCTTAGTAAAAATATTCTCACGAAGTTTTTACTTTCTTTTAGCACAATTCAAGCAAGAAAAATATTTTGATTTAAACGTCACTAGTCTTAAGTTGATTAATTAATATAATTCTCACAAAGTATTATTAATTGGTTATTTCTTAGTGAGAAAAATATAATTTTATTAGAAATAAGAAATTCTTCTTTAAAGAAATAAATGTAGAAATTGAGATTTTATTATAGTAATATTATCAAGTAAATTCAATGATTCCCAACTCCTTTTTTAAAATTATAAATCTTCCATAAGTTATTTGCTTTGTTTAAGTAATTCACAAGTTTTGAACCTCACTCACTTTTCATCAATTTAATTCTCTCAAATAGTGATTAAAATATTACAAGTATGTAGCATAGATTATCCAGTCTCTGTGGGACAATATCTTAAACTATATTAGAATTTGACAGAGTACGAGAAGGAAATTCCAATACACATTGGCCTCGTCAAATATTCGGCGCAGTTGCCGGGGATTGGCATACATCTACTTCAGATTAAATATTCTGTTACTAATTTGAGAATTTGTTATTATTATTTTTATTGTTGTTAATATTTTCACTAGCTACTAATAAATATTTCTTCTTATTACTTATATCATTACCTTTACTGTAGTATATTAAATATAATATTACTAGTACTTTTACCTACAATACTATTCTAGCTTTATTTCTAATTACTATTATTTACTAGTACTACCTTTACTTATACTTAATATATTATCGTACTTGTTTTTTCTAACTATTTTTGTTATCTTTGAAAATTTCTTTAGTTATTTTATTAACTACTAGTACTGCTAAATTAGTGTTAATTTATTATTATTTTTCTTCTCTTTAAAATTTTAGGTAGTTTATGACCCGTTCTTCTACAAAAAAGTTGGCTAATTACGATCCAGAAACTGAAAAATCTCTTCGATTGTGTAGGAAAGGATAAACATCGCCTTTTCAAAGCATAGTTCATGAAGGAATTGAGAATCAGAGAGTAGAAGACATTCAACCACCAGTACATGTGAAGGATCAATTTGATGAAGTAGCACCAAGGCCAGTAAACAGAATCCTAAGGGATTATGCTAGACCTGACCGCTTCAACTATGAATCTACTGTCAGAAAACCACCAATGGTAGCCAACAACTTTGAAATTAGGACTGGCCTGATTCAAATGATTCAACAGTCTTGCAACTTCACTGGAGACGCAAGTGAAGATCCACACAGTCATTTAATTGACTTTTTGGAACTTCTTGAAACAACTAAGTATAATGGAGTACCTCCTGAAGCTATCAAGTTAAGGCTATTTTCTTTTTCTTTAAAAGAAGATGCCAAGACTTGGTTGTGAAGTTTTCCACAAGGTTCCATTACCACATGGGACCAAATGACTTAGAAATTTTTTAACGAATATTTTTCCACTGCTAAAACTACAAAGTTAAGACAAGGCATCTCTAATTTCTTGCAGACTGACATTGAGGCAGTTTATCAAACTTAGGAAAGATTAAAAGCAATGTTAAGAAAATGCCCATACCATGACATTCCTGGATATATGCAATTGTATATTTTTTTATCACGGGTTAAAAACCTCTGCTAGAAATGTGATTAATGCTACTGCAGGAGGTCCTGTAATGGGAAAAACTACGGAGGAAGCATTGCAATTATTGAACGAGATTTCTGAGAATGCCATCCAATGGCCATCTGAGCGTGTAATCATCAAGAAGGCTACTACAGTGAATACACAACAACCAAGCCAGTCTGAGGCTTGTGATATGTGTGAAGGAAACCATCTGAACCATGAATGTCAAGCAACCAATCATAATGATGAACATGTCCATTTTGTCGAATATAAACCGTACCCTTTTGGGAGTCCAATGGCATAAAAGCATCCAGGATTTCAATGGTGCAATCCAAATGGTGCAGAGAACTCTCAAAGCTTCCAGAAGCAACAAGTACAAGGTCCATCGGGATACCAGAATCAGAAATGTGGGCAACCAAATGACAGACCTTATCAACAAGCAGGGTCATATCAACAAAGGCCTCAACAAACTCATTCAAGTCTTAGTGATATTTTGTATAAGTACATTAAGGTCACTGATGAAAAGATGGAAAACTAGGGTTCAACCTCAAAAATCTAGAAATTCAATTAAGCCAACTGGCAACTCTTGTGTCAGAAACGATTCAAGGTCCCTGTCATGACCCCACATTTCCCTCCGTAGAATGTCGTGATGACACCTAGTCTCTAAGACTAGGTAAGCCTATCAATGCAGAATAACAATAGAAATATAAAATAAATAAATTTGCAAACTCACATAATTATAACTCCCAAAACCCAGTAGAAATAAGTCACAAGCTTCTACGAATTTATCTTCAATGCCTTGATAAATCAAGGTCTAAACAAAATAAGGAAACAACATAATAAGGATAAACGGGGACTCCGGAGTCTGCGGACGCTGACAGATATACCTCGAAGTCTCCTCGTACGGCTAATTCAATGAAGCCTGGTTGGATAAGATGTACTTGGATCAGCACAAAAAGATATGCAGAAGCGTAGTATGAGTACACCACAGCGGTACCCAGAAAGTGCCAAGCCTAACCCCGGTAGAATATTGACGAGGTCAGGTCAGGCACTAGTGGAATAATAAAAGACATGGTGACATGTTTAACAATATAATAACAATAAATGAAAATGGAAATGAATCGAGTAAGTAGTATGTCACCATTAAATTACACAGAATAAGGGCAAATAATATCTCATTGAAAGAAAACAGAAATTTACAACTTTAGGAAGATCACGACAATAATCAAAGGCAAATGCAGCCATAAAGAAATATCAACAAGGGCACTCCCGAGGTACTGCATCGTAGTCCCAAATCATAAATAAATTTACAATATCTCATTTCCTTATATCACCGCGGGAGCCTTCACATTAAATATTTTTAAAGAAAATATTTTTCCCGAAATAACATCCCGCTTTTTAGCCACCCTTATCACACCGCATGACTTCTAGTAGTTCCCCTACTAGTCACGCATATCAAGCCACACTTATCTCACCGCATGAGTTTCAACAACCAGACCTTATACCACCACATGCGTATCAATATCACAATATATCACAATTTGCACCTCAAGTGCCCAAATATTTCAACTTGCCAAAATAAATCAATAGACAAGAATATTTTCCATAATAAGGAGCTCACAGCTCAATCACAGTAAATACAAAAGTCTTCACAAAATATTCAGCAAAATAATATCCATTATTTCCACAATACGGAGTTCACGGCTCAATTACAATGAATACAAAAATCTTCATAAAATATTCAGCAAAAATAATATTTTCACAAATGTAACATCTTGACTTAACATCCAATATTAAATGTAAAATACTTCACTTTTAATAATATTTAATTTAAGGAAATTCAACCTTCAAATAATGCACAGAATAAAAGAAAATAAAGTTTCAACTAAACAGGTAAAAACAATTAGTAGGAAAATGTCAGGCAAATTTAAGAATATAAAATAGATCAATGATGATAAATATAACAAGATAAAATAATTTAATTAATAAGCATCAGTGATCTATACAATTTAAAGACATAATCTCCCACATTTAGCCCGTGTACACACTCGTCACCTCGTGTACATGACTTTCAACACATTATAATTATCACATCACAACAAATCCTAAGGGGAATTTCCCCCACACAAAGCTAGACAAGTCACTTACCTCGAACCGTGCTCAACCAATCAATTAGTATGCCTTTTCCTAGATTATCTGACTCCGACCAACTCGAATCTATTCATAATTAATTCGATACAGTCAACAAAATTTATACAATCAATTCCATAAGAAAATACTACATTTGTCAATAAAAATCCGAAATTAACTAAAAAATCGCATGTGGGGCCCACGTCTCGGAATCTGATGAAAGTTATGAAATATGAACGACCGTTCAACCACGAGTCTAACCATACCAAAATAACTAAATTCCGATAACATTTTGACCCTTAAATACTAAAATCTATCCAAGAGAGATTTCAAATTTTTCCAACTTAAATCACCAATAAAA
Source organism: Nicotiana otophora (assembly GCA_000715115.1). Lineage (NCBI taxonomy): Eukaryota > Viridiplantae > Streptophyta > Magnoliopsida > Solanales > Solanaceae > Nicotiana > Nicotiana otophora. The sequence goes on along the minus strand of AWOL01S0039357.1, from coordinate 40,870 downwards.
TGTTAAAAACAACGATGGATTCGAGTAATCTAACCAAAATTGAGTTAAGAACACTTACCCCGTTGTTTTTCTTGAAAATCTCCCGAACTTTGCCTCTTCCCGAGCTCCGTCCCATTTTCAGAACTTAAACATTATGCCTAGTGATTTCTTCTATGCGATCGCAGACAAGGTCCCGCGATCGCGAATTGCAATTACAAGCTGCCCAGAAAAGGCACTACGGGATCGCGGTGTCCTTCATGTGATCACGAAGCACAAGATCCTTAGCCCTACGCGATCGTGGACCGCCACACGTGATCGCATAGAGCAAACGCATGGCCCAACCTTCTGCCTCATTCCTCTTCGTGAATGCGGCATTTCCCACGCGTTCGCGTAGCACAGCTTGGCTAAACCTACGCGATCACGGATGCCTTCATGCGATCGCATAGCACAAAATTGCACTGCTCCAACTTATCCTACGCGATCGCGGACATTTTCAAGCGATCGCGTAGAAGGAAATCAGTGACAGAAAACCAGCATTCTTCAGCTGGAATGCAAAGTCCAAAATTGATCCGTTAACCATCTGAAACTCACCCGAGGCCCTCGGGACCTCAACAAAATACACCAAGAAGTCCAAAAATATCAAACGAACTTAGTTGAAACCTCAAATAACATAAAACAACGCTAAAACCACGAATCTTACCCCAATTCAAGCTAAAGGAACTTAAGAATTTCCAATTTCTACATTCGATGCTGAAACCTATCAAATCAAGTTCTATTGACCTCAAATTTTGCACACAAGTCATAAAATACATAACTGAGCTATGAAAAATTTCAGAACTGGATTGCGACCCCGATATCAAAAAGTCAACTCCCCGATCAAACTTCTCAATAATTTAACTTTCGCCATTTCAAGCCTAACTCCACTACAAACTTCAAAATAATTTTTCGGACACGCTCCTAAGTCAAGAATTACCATACACGGCTATTGGAATCATCAAAATTCTGTTCTGGGATCGTTTTCACATAAGTCAATAGCCGGTCAACCTTTTCAACTTAAGCTTTCAACCTTGAGACTAAGTGTCTCAATTCCTTCTAAAATCTCTTCGGACCTGAATCGACTACCCCGGAAAGTCACATAATAGTTATAAAGCACAGAATGAGAAGTAAATAGGGGAACGGGGCTACAACTTTTAAAACAACTGCAGGGTCGTTACATCCTCCCCCTCTTAAACAAACGTTCGTCCTCGAATGGGTTTAGAATTATACCTGGAGTGGTGAAAGATGAGGATAACAGCTGTGAATATCATGTTCGGTCTCCCAAGTCACCTTCTCGATCGGATGACCCCTCCAATCTACTTTCACTGAAGTAATGCTCTTTGATCTTAGCTTTCTAACCTGTCTGTCCAAAATGGCCACTGGTTCCTCGACATAACATAGATCCTTGTCCAGCTGGATTGAGCTGAAGTCTAACACATAAGACGGATCGCTGTGATACTTCTGGAGCGTTGAAACATGGAACACTAGATGAACTACAGAGAGACTAGGTGGTAGTACAAGTCTGTGAGCCACCTCTCCAACTCTCTCAAGAATCTCAGAAGGTCCGATATACCTCGGGCTCAACTTGCCCTTCTTTATGAACCTCATAACACCCTTCATAGGCGAAACTCGGCGCAAGACCCGCTCACCAACCATGAATGCAACATCATGAACCTTCTGATCCGCATAACTCTTTTGTCTAAATTGGGTTGTACGGAGTCGATCTTGAATCAACTTAACATTTTCCAAAGCATCTTGAACCAAGTCCGTACCCAATAGTCTAGCTTCACCCGGCTCGAACCAACCCACTGGAGACCGGCATCGCCTACAATACAAGGCCCCATACAGAGCCATCCGAATGCTCGACTGGTAGCTGTTGTTGTAAGCAAATTCAGCAAGTGGCAAGAACTGATCCCAAACACCCCCAAACTCTATCACACACGCACGAAGCATATCCTCTAATATCTTAATAGTGAGCTCGGACTGTCTGTCCTTTTAAGGGTGAAATGTTGTACTCAACTCTACCTGAGTACCTAACTCTCGCTGTACAGCTCTCCAGAACCGTGATGTAAACTATGTACCCCAGTCAGAGATGATAGATACTGGTACACCATGAAGCCTAACAATCTCGCGAATATAAACCTAAGCCAGTTGCTCCGAAGAGTAAGTAGTAACTACATGAATGAAATGAGCTAACTTGGTCAATCTATCCACAATCACCCAAACTGCATTGAACTTCCTCTGAGTCCATGGGAGCCCAACAACAAAATTCATAGTGATCTGCTCCCATTTCCATTCTGGAATCTCTAACTTCTGAAGCAATTCACCCGGTCGTTGATGCTCATACTTCACTTGTTGACAATTTAGGCACCAAGCTACATACTCCACTATGTCTTTCTTCATCTGCCTCCACCAATAGTGTTGTCTCAAATCCTAATACATCTTTGCAGCACCCGGATGAATGGAGTAGCAAGAACTGTGAGCCTCTTGGAGAAACATCTCACGCAAGCCATCTACATTGGGTACACATTGCCTGCCCTGCATCCGTAATACACTGTCATCTCCAATACTGACTTCCTTGGCATCACCGTGCTGAACTGTGTCCTTAAAGACAAGCAGATAGTGGTCATCATACTGACGCTCCCTGATACGATCATAAAGAGAAGAGTGAGACACCACACAAGCCAAAAATCGGCTCGGCTCGAAAACATCCAATCTAACAAACTGGTTGGCCAAGGCATGAACATCCAAGGCTAAAGGCCTCTCTGCTACCGGTAAGTATGCTAAGCTGCCCAA